>LZPO01055696.1:37579-57191 GCA_001675575.1 Neotoma lepida | reverse complement strand
TATGTTCCCCAAAATATATAATACAGCCTGTACAGTACATACAATGTTACTTTTATGTATGTAATCTGACCACTTGATATTGGTCAACAAATTGGGGGATTTTTCNTGATAAAGGCATTTCTCTTGCACTCAGAATTCCCCAGTTGCCCTTAGTTNTTTNTATAGGGTTGATGCCCCACAAGTTTTCTGTCTTCCATGTTAGCATTTCCACTGGTTTCATCATTGTTTGGGTCTTGTTCAGACAGCCATATTAATGAGCCTTCATGGGTGTAGCCTCTCTGACATTTCTGGGAGACACAATCTTACAGTAAACTCTCTGTTCCTTTGGCTCTTAGAGTTTTTCCTATCCCTCTTCTACAATAATCCCTGAACCCTGGGTGTATATAACCCATAACAACTGCAGAAGACTGTTAATGCAAGAGGGGGCTGTTGGGGAGGGGAGCAATAGAGAGAGGATTAGCAGTGTAAAAATGATTTTAAGGGGAAAATTGGAAAAATGGGGTTGGGGCTTTTATTATGAAGTACGGAGGGAGATAAATGCAAAAGGAGGAGTTTGAGTTGTTGGTCAGGATCGTCCAAGAGACTCTCAAAAAGCATTATAAGCTATTGCTGTAGCACTTGCTTATCTCTCAGAAGTGGAAGGTAAGTCCCTTCCAGTGAAAACACCATGCACTTCGGACATAGGAACCAGAGGAACTAACCTGGATATGACCTGAAAACCTTCTCACTGAGGCCTCATTGTCATGGTACCAGAAAGTTCCATAGGAGGGAAGCAACCAATGGTCTTACTTAGATGTGATGCCTATGAACCACAATGATAACCACCATGGCACAATAACTTTGCATGCAGTAGTAGCACATATGTCTTGGTAATAACCAACAACCTCTAACTGGATGCAAAGCCTGTTCAACATGAGGGAAAACATTCCCAGTGCTGAAAACCCAGCCAACTGGGAAGGTGNAGCCATCAATCTTAAAGGANAACCTACAACTGCCCTTTTACTAAACCAGTATAATCCCTAACTACATTCTAAATATTTATTATATTCACCAATATAGTATAGTTCCCATCCTTCATAAAACTCTCAATTTTAGTTTACTTATCCTATGAAAATTTCACATGTATTTTGATCATAGCCACATTTAAGTTCTTCCTGCCNAGTACTTCTGGACCCCTTTCTTCTCAACCTTCCAAACCTCATATCTCTTCTTTTTCTGTTTTATACAAATAACTGAGTTTAGTAATTTCCAAATTTATGTCCATTTATCAGAATAATAGTAGTAATTTCTCCCTTAGGGTCTCTGGCCTCAAAGCCACTTGACCAGGCTTAAACTTCCAGGAATGAGTTCTTCCTATGGAGCAGGCTTTATATCCAATTATAAAGCAATTTGTTATCCCCATAGCAATCANGCCAATACTGTACCAATGGGCACATTTTGCAAAGCCTATCATATTGTAGCTTTCAGGTTTCANAGATAGATAAGGCCCCAAATTCTCTTAAAAATCAAGTAAACTATATTAATACAAATTCTCAGGAAGTTGCTTTACTTTCATCTACCTCCCTTTATCTGCTAAAGAGNTCTATTAGAAGTCACAAGTTTCAAGTTTTCAGTGTAACACAGGCTGTTATTAACCTGCAGTTATAATAATGATTTAAGGCTTAACTGGTTAACTAGCTGAAACATAAATGGTATTATCACTTTATGCTGCTGTCAAATGCNTTTGTAGTATTGATTAAACTCATGAGAACAGAACTCAAAACAACAGAAATTGTTTCTGTCTTAACCATTCAAGCAGGTAGCTTTGTACGTTATAGAATAAAGCATAAAGTACAAGAGTATAGGAAGTCTTCATATCTACAGGGCTTCCTGAATTTAATCTGGAAATGTACAGTTATTGCATACACTGTCTTATTCATATCTGTTGGGAATTCTCATAATGGAACAAAGTTGATACACCTTAATTTCACATGATAGAGTCCTACCCTAACATGATAAATTTCTACTTGTTTCTAATACTCATTATTGTCTAACATAGACCTTCCCAGATGCTAGGAGCATTTCCTGATGGTTTTGCAGTGAAACAAATTCTGTACCTCATATAACTCTGCTTTTCTCTACTGTCTGCAGTAGATCCTCTCTGTACAGTTGTGAGTCAGGAGAGTTGGGGGGGATTATGAGGGGACTAACNTGCAAGCCAAAAGACGAAGCTGCAAAGGTAGCTGGGAATGTGGTGTATATTGTTACTTGGGAAAGAAGAAATGAGAATCTTAAAACCCAAAGTCTATGCCATAGGGGTACACAAATACTAATCCATGTCATTATAAGTACATTTAACATGCTTTTAATCTTAAAATAGATCACTATTCTGTAGTTACAAGTAATTTAATTTTAAGAATCCTATACAACATGAAGTAAATCACACTTCTGTGTAATCCAATAAATGTCTTGTTTCTAATATTTCCTTGTTTATTCCCCCCCCCGTGTGTGTGTGTGTTTAGAAAGGAANTTGCTATATAAAGCAAGCTAGACATAAACTTACAACCCTCTCTCTGTCTGCAGCCTCTCAAGCACTGTAATTAAAGGTATGCACCAAAAATCCAGATCTAATTCTGCCTCTATATTGCTATGACACTCTATTTCCTAATTTTCCAAGTCAAGTAACATTCTAAAATACCTGATTCTGGGTATAATATCTATAATATCAAATACTATATTNCCTTGTTTTTCTATATAACAAGACAAACAATCATATATTTAACAATATTGATCAGTGGATCAATAATATCAGAGATTTTGCATGGACAGACAATGAATGTTTGGTGGTAATATGGCAATACTACTGTGTGTGTCATTTACTTATACAATGACACCAACTTGTAAAGGAAAATGGAAAATTGCCACATTTGGTCAGAGAGGAAACTTTTTCTTAAATCGTTCTCACAGATCTCTTATTGGGTCGAATTAGACTGTTAATTTGCCAAGACTGGTTTGTGTAAATGGTTTCATGACAAGAAATGTAATGTTTCATCATTTACAACATCTGTCATGGTGTATAAAGAATTCAAAGTTAAACACCAAAAATGAAAAAAAAAATCCAAAATATATGTCACAGGAGTACAAAAATACTGATCCATATCATTATAAGTACATTTAACACTCTAAACATATACATGGTTTATGCAACTTAATTATAAAATAGATCAGTATTCTGGATATATGGGTATTGCAGAAAAATAAATGTCTGTCATAACTAACTAGCAGAAAGGTTGCGGTTGTCATTTATAGAAAACGATACTTATACCCTAGGACAAAAGAAACTTTGTAGGTATGATTAAATTTAAGTTTATAAGACAGGGCCTGATACAGCCCAAGACTTTTATTAGATGAAGTCAAGGCCAAAATCAATGGAAAGAACCACAGTGATAGAAACTAGGTGTGCAAAGGGTGCAAACAAAGGGGCATAACCAAGACTACAAGCACTCTACAGGCCAAGACTACAGGCACTCTACAGGCCAAGACTACAGGCACTCTACAGCAACTGTAAAACACAAGGACACAGAGATCCAAAATCAATGAACTCTGATGATATTTTGATTTTGTCTCATAAGACTCACTGTGAATTCCAACTCTGCATACCTATTTCCCTTTGTTAATACTACTTTATTTTTTACGTTAATTCTTTTCTAGAGCCAATATATGAATATTCTATTCTGAAGTTGTCTGTTTGCCCTAATTTGCTTCTTTATTGCTGTAAAACATTCTGACCAAGAACAACATGGGGAGGAAAGGTGTTGTTTGGCTTGTAGATTACAGTACATTGTCTGCAAAGTCAAGGCAAAAACTGAAACAGAGACCACACAGGAATGCTATTTACCTCCTTAGTCCCCAAGGCTTGCCCTGGTTTTCTTGTAGAGCTCAAACCCATCTACCTGTGGATGAAACTACCTACAGGGAATGGATCCTCCTATATNAATTAGCAATCAAGAAAAAACCCCTCAAACATGGTCACAAGCCAATATAGCAGAGAGAATTTTTCAACTAAGTTTCCCTTCTCTCAGGCTTGTCAAGTTGACAGGTAAGACTAGTCATCTCAGTGTCCAAGTTTGAAGTTGTGTGTTTGTGTGTGCTGTTGTTGTTGTTTACTTTTAGTGACAGTGTGATATTAGCCATACAAAATTAGAGAATTTCNTTCTATTTTCAAGCAGTGAGAAATTATTGCTCATTCTTCACATGGTTAGTCCCCAATAAGCCATCTGTGCTGCAGACTTTTAAAGAGATTTTTAATTACAGTTTCAACTTCTGTCATAGTTATGAGGCAATCGTTGTTATTTCTTATTGCCTATGCTTTGGTAGNTTGATTTCAATAAATTGGTCCTTAGTTTCTTAGTTATAGAATCTACAACTGTGAAGTTGTTTTATAGCAATCCCTGTATTACCCTTTTCCAGAGTATGCCATTGTTTTCAAGGAAGTTTTATTTAGATGTATACTCATCTATTTAAAGAGTATAATTCAAAGATTTTAATACATGTTCTAAAATGTTAAACAATTAGTGCAGTCAATTTTGAATTTTACTCATTATATCAATCCCTACTCAACCTCCATATTAAATAATCTGTCTCCTATTCCAATAGACTTGTTCAGTATACATGTTTCATAAATACAGAATTCAGGAATATGTGTCTGTGACTTTTTGTGACAAANTTACCTCCTGTAACCTGTTTTCAAAGATTTCCCACGTTATGATATGATATTCAGTTTTTCATCCATTTTGAAAATACCATTATATCATCACTGTTTCATGGGCTCCAAACCAAGGCTACTTGGCCCAGTCCTATGACCTTGTGTTGAAGCAGAGTTACACAACTGAAGAACTCATAGTGGAGCACAACTGAGCTCTTCATAGAGGCCAGGAAGAAGAGATAGCTAGGAAGGAAAGTTTCTGGAAATATATATATATATATATTAAAAAAAAATCCAAAACAACAAAAACTTCTCCATGACTTCCTTCCTCCAAGTATCCCCTACATCGTAATAGTCCCTAAACCTTTACTACATGACATTTGTGAAGGACAATACACATATAAATCACAATTCATAAGCTAATACTTCATTCAGTTTTAGCTAATGATATTCTCTTATTGGCTATACTCCATTTTTAAAAATTACTTAGCAGTTGAAACATTTGTTTCTTTCATATTTTGGGCTTAATGACAATTTTACAATAAGTTATTTTGCAAGTATTTATGTGACATGTTTTTGATGCCTCTCATATATACTTGGGAGGAGAATTAGCATGTGTGATGTTGTAGAATATTATTTTAAGGTGTTACTTTTGTTTAGGTTTCACTTGTTTAACTCTCTGAACCTATGTTGCTTTGCCTGTCTAAAACACCTGACTAGTATAATGAAGAACTGAATGGCCAATAGTGAGGCAGAAGAGAGAGATAGGCAGGGCTGACAGGCAGAGAGAATATATAGGAGAAATCTGGGAGGGGAGGGGAGAAGAAAAAAATGGANGAGTGAAAAGAGCTAGCAGCCAGAGAAGGAGGACTCCAGGGGCCAGCCACCCAGCTACACAGCAAGCCATGGAGTAAAAGTAAGAATTACAGAAGTAAGAGAACAGGAAAAGTCCAGAAGCAAAAGGTAGATGAGATAATTTAAGAAAAGCTAGTTAAAAACAATCCAAGGTAAGGCTAGGCATTTATAATTAAGAATAAGTCTCTGTGTATGATTTATTTGGGAGCTGGGTGGTGGACCCCACAAAAAAAGTAAAAATCCTCAATAACNACAATGTGATANCTCTATCATTTCAGAAATGGCCAGAATTCAGTCCCAATGGATACATCTACAAAATAACTCCCACACCTAAGGTTCAGGGAACATGTGGAAGAGGGGACAGAAAGACTGTAAGAGCCAGGGAATCAAGAAGTGTTCTGTGATGTTGATACTCCTAGGAATGTCAGAAACTACACCCAAAAAGTCTCAACAATATCAATTTCCATACATGAGATGAACAAAGACAACAATGATAGACATGCTGCCTTGAACAGAGGAAAGCCCAGGAGCCATCAACAGTGCACAAAGAACTATAGGTAACTAAGGAATGTTCAGATGGGAAATGGTCTTCACCAGGGAAGAGCCACCAATTAGATATTCAATATCAAATGTCACCCCTGAAATCATACATGGAAGTAACATTATATGGACTGAGGAGGGTATACTTAGGAATATATAAATATATACATACATACATACATATGTAATAATAATTAATGAAAAAGAGGCCAGTGATTTGAAAGAGAGCAAGGAAGGAATATTTTGGAGGGTTTGGATGGAGGAATGGGAGAGAGAGAGAGATTTAATAAAAAATAAAAGCAATAGCAAAATAAAAAGAAATAGCCAGCCTGTTTTCCAAGCAGGACAATCTTCAAGCTTACCAAAATTAAATGAGCATTCTAATTTCTTCTTAACCTTATGAAGATTTATTATTTGAAAATTTCTTTTATTTTAATAATATTAAGGAATAGTAAGTAACATGTCATTNNGGTTTTAGTTGTTTTTTCATAACTAATGATAATAGACATCTTTAGATGTACTTCTTTACTGATTGTATAACTTTTTAGGAAAATGTTTTCATAGGTTTGAATGTGAATGCTTTTTTACTTGCTTTCTTTGTTGTGGCTATGTTTTTAGTGTTATATTTAACAACTTTTTGATAAATTCAAGGCAATGTAATATGTTTTCATGCTTTATACCAAGAGGTTTATAATTTTATTTCTTAACTTTAAGCATTTGATCTCCTTGGGATTAATTCTTACAAATGTGACATTCTTATGCATGTGGCTAGCCAATAATCACATATTTTAACTAGTATATGATGTGTTAGATATGATCAAGGGATTTTTGAACTAAGTTTGACTTAGTAAATTCTTTTTCCCTACCCTTATCTTCCCTGATTCACCTGATCTCCACAGGATGGGAGTTGTTGCCTNCCAAGCACAGGGTATTGAGATATTGTAAAAGAAAATCTTCTCTCAATGAGTGTTCATGATACCATATCCTAAAACAAACTGTCCGTAGATAAATAGGTTAATTTCTATACTCTCCAATTTTTAATCATGTATCCAACATCTTGTACTGTAACTGTCNTGACAAAGCTGTTTTTCACAATTCCTAATGACATGAAGTGTCATAAGCATTTTTTCTTGCTTCTTAAGAACCTTAAGAAGGTTCTCCTGTAATTCCTTTTGAATTTAATAATAAATTCATCAACTTTTAGAAAGAAATGCTTTTGGATTCTGNTAGGAATAATAGATAAATTTGAGGGCTATTGCTATTTTAGTAACTATATTTTCTGATCCATGAATATGGAACATTTCCCCATATATTTAGAATCTCTTATCTCTCTCAACACTCTTTTGTAGTTTTTAAAGTAAAGTTTTTAACTCTAGAAATCTCTAGAAGAAAAAGAAAAGAAAACTTCCTAAATGGTCAGATGCCAATAAATAATTAAACTCNGGACTAAAATGAATAAAATAGAAACACAATCAAACAAAAACACAGTACAAAGAATTAATTGTTGTAGAATATTAAAGATGTGTTACATTTGTGTATGCTGTGGAACATTTGTTTAATGATACAAAGATATGTTGCATTCTCTTACATTGCATTTATTTAATGCTATGAAGCTGTGTTACTTTGCCTGTCTAAAACACGTGATTGGTCTAATTAAGACCTGAATGGCCAATAGCAAGTCAGGAGAAATGATAGGTGTGACTGGCAGACAGAGAGAATAAATAGAAGGAGAAATCTCGGAAGAAAGGATCTGACAGTGAGAAGAGAAGGATAGGAGAACTCCAGTGGCCAGACATCCAGCTACACAGCAAGCCATGGAGAAAGGTATACAGAAATAGAGAAAAATAAACATCCAGAAGCAAAAGATAAACAGGATAATTTAAGTTAAGAAAAGCTGGCTAGAAACAAGCTAAGCTAAGTCTAGGCATTCATAAAAAAGATTAAGACTTGGTGTGATTTATAGGCAGCTGGAAAGCAGGCCCGCCCAAAAGAATGGAAGAGTTAAAAAAAATTAATGAAACAAAGTATTGGCTCTTTAAGAATCAATAATATTGAAAAAAAAACTTTAGCCAAATTAACTGGAAGGCAGACTGAAAAGATCCAAGTTAACAAAATAAGAAAATAAAAAGGGGGCATAACAATAGAAACACCAAGAATAATAAGGACAAACTAAAACCTGAAACTGACTAAATTGGAAAATCAAAAAGAAATGGGAAATTTTCTTNATATATACCACCCGCCAAAGTTAAATAAAGAAGAGAAAAACAATTTAAACAGATCTATGACCCCCTAGTGAAACAGAAGCAGTAAATAAAAGTCTCCCAACCAAAAAAGAAATCTCAGAGCCAGATGGTTTAAGTAGAGAATTCTATGAGACGTTCAAAGAAGAATTAACACCAATATTCCTCAAACTATTCTGCAAAATAGAAAGAAAAGAAACATTGCCCAATTCATTTTATGAGGCTACAGTTATCCTGGTACACAAACCACATAAAGACCCAACTAATAAAGAGATTTTGAGACACTTATGAACATAAATGCAAAAATTTTCAATAAAACACTTGCAAACTAAATTAAAAAACATATAAATTACTATCAAATGAGCTCCATCCCAGAAATGCAGGGATTGTTCAAAATACATAAACTGGATAAATGTAATACACTACATAAACAAACTGAAAGACAAAAAACACAGAGTCATCTCATTAGATGGAGAAAAGACCTTTGATGAAATCCAACACCTTTTCATGATTAAAAAGACCTCAAGAAACGAGGGACATGCCTCAAAATAATAGAAACAATTTACAGTAAGCACCAAACTAAATGGAAACAAGTTCAAATCATTTCCACTGAAATCCAGATAAGACAAAGTTTTCCATACCTATTCAATATAGTCCTTGAAGTCTTAGCTAGAGCAATAAGACAACTGGATGGGATCAGGGGGATACAAACAGGAGGGAAGCAGCCAAAGTACCTTTATTTGCAGGAGATATAATTATATATATATATATATAATTATATATAATATATATATATAATATATATATATATGTGTGTGTGTGTGTGTGTGTGTGTGTGTGAGACCTTTAGAAGCTCCATCAGAAAACTATTGATAAACAATTTGAATAAAGTAGCAGAATACAAAATTAATACTCAAAAATTAGTAGCCTTCCTATATACAAATAGCAAATGAACTAAGAAAGATTGCAGAGACAATAGCTTTCACAACAGCCTAAAAAAATAAAAATAAAATATCCTGGGGTAACTCTGGCCAAGCAAATAGAAGACTTGTATGCTAAAAAGTTTAAGGCATCAAAGAAAGAAATTTGTGAAGATATCAGAGGAAAAAGGATCTCCAATGCTCATGGATTGGTAGGATTAATATAGTAAAAATGGCCATCCCACTGAAAGCAACCTATATATTTATTGCAATCCCTATCAAAATTCCAACACAATTCTTCACAGAAGTTGAAAGGACAATTTTCAGCTTTCTATAGAAGCAGTAAAAACCAAGATAGCTAAAAACAAGCCTGAACAATAAAATAACTCCTGGAGGTATCACCATCTCTGAGGTCAAATTGTATTACAGAGCTATAATAATAAAAACAGCATGGTATTGTCAAAAAAGCAGACACATTGATCAATGGAATCAAGTTGAAGATTCAGATATAAGTCCACATATCTATGGATACCTGATGTTTCATAAAAAGGCCATAAACTGAACAAAACACAATCACCTGTGTATCAACAACCTTAACATAAAACCAGATACACTAAATTTGATAAATGAGAAAGTGGGAAATATTCTTGGACACATTAGCACAGGAAAAGACTTTCTGAGCAGGTCACTAGCATGAACACTAAGAACAGCATTTGATATATGACACTTCATGTAACTGTAAACTTCTGTATGGCAAAAGTTACCCTAATTTAGACAAAATGACAGGATACAAAATGAGAAAATATTTTCCAATTACACTTTCAATAGAGGGCTAATATCTAATAATATTAAGAACTCAAAAAACTGGATATTCACCCAAAGTTNNTTTGCAGTGTTGGGGCATCCATCTTTAACTTACAGGCCTAAGAAATGACAGACATTTCTGTGAAGCAGGGAATTTTGAAGGACTGTGCTACCTTGTCTTGATAAAGTTTGGCAGTTGCCTTTCTTGTGTCCTGCTGGTCCAGTTTGGATAGTAACTGTCAGCAATTGAGGTAAGGGCAGTTTCTTTGCCCACATAGCTAGATATTGCCATAAAGAAAATAAACTNGGGGCTGGAGAGATGGCTCAATGGTTAAGAGCACTGGCTGTTCTTCCGGAAGAGCTGGGTTCAATTCCCAGCACCCACATGGCAGCTCACAACTGTGTAACTCTAGTTCCAGGGCATCTGATACCTTCACACCAATGCACATAAAATAAAGTTAAATAAATTATTTAAAAAAGAAAAGAAAAGAAACTCCATACGGAGTTTCTTTGATGCCCATCAACCTCTTTGTAGTAATTGGTGCTGCCAGGTGCAGACTTGTCTCATTGTTGAGAAAAGTCTAAGTTCTTAAAACATTTTAAATGCCATATTCTGTAGCTCTTTGAATATTTGGAGATTGCCTAACTATCTAAAAAATATCTCCATATGACCTTGAAAACCTAACTAACATGACTATAAATTTGCTATTATAGATGACTATTAATCTGTATTTCTGAATTATACATTACATTTTTAAATGAGCTGCATAAACATAATACCCTAAACAAGAGTAAAATATATATATACAGTATAACAAAATTAAATTTGTATCAATAAACCAAAATGTCCCTATCATTAGGTAACATTTCACCCTTATGGGATCTTTGATGGAGTTGAAGACTAGAAAGTTATAATTTTCCTTAGTTATGATAAAGGGTAAATTAGATATAAAACTTTGGATTCACCAAGATAGGATGGATAATTAAACATTTTCTCTGATTTTGTCAAATACAAATAAACTGAATATTGTAACTGTAATTCTTACTTGATAACTGTATTTGTTGTATATAATCTTACCATGACAAAGTTAAAACCTTCCTCTTTAATTAGACAAAAAAGGGGAAGTGCTGTGGAAANTTTTCTCGTACACTGTAAAGATTTGTCACTTGAATTGGTTTAATAAAACATTGATTGGCTAGTAGCCAGGCAGGAAGTATAGGCAGAGCAACCAAACTNAGAATGCTGGGAAGACAAAGGATGGATTCAGAAGTAGCCAGCCAGATGCAGAGGGAGCAGAAGATGAATGTGCCATGCTAATAAAGGTACTGCCATGTGACAGAGCATAAAAAAGTGGATATTAAGAAAACAAATAATTAAAAATAGGGTACATATCTAAACAAAATTCTCAACAAAGGAAACACAAATGGCTGAGAAGTATTTAAAAAATGCTTAACATCCTTAGACATCAGGGAAATGTAAATCAAAACTACTTTGAAATTTCATTTTATACTAGCCAGAATGGCCGGGATCAATAAAACAAATGCAGTTCATGCTGGCAAGGATATGTGGTAAGGGCAACACTCATCCATTGCTGGTAGAATTGAAAACTTGTACAGCCACTAAAGAAATCAGTGTGGTAATTCCTCAGAAGTCTGGTAATAGCTCTACTTGAGGATACATCTATACTACTCTTGACCATATACCCAAAAGACAATTTATCCTACTACAAAGACACTTACCCACATTCATTGCTGCTCTAGTCATAATAGATATAACTTAAAACAACCTAGGTGTATGTTNATAGGTGAACATATTAAGAAAATATAGTATATTTACACAATGGAATATTACTAANTTGTGAAAAGAAATGAAATCATGAAATTTGCAGGTAAATGTATGGAACTAGAAAAATAATCCTGACTGAAATACCCAGACTCATAAATACAAATATGGTACATGTATTTGTGTAAGTTAGCTACTAATTCTTCACTAAGCAAGCTTCAATTCATATAACCACAATTTAAGTATACAGTAGAGAACTGGAGGATGGATGGATCACCCTGGAAAGGAGACAGAATAGATAATTATAGATAGATATAGAGTGGGGTGGGGACAGGGACAGGAAGATCAAATGGGGAGAGGGAGGGAGGGGGGTGAGGGAAAAATTATAGGGAGGGAGGTCACATGGAAACTTAATACAGTAGAAACTTC
Source organism: Neotoma lepida (assembly GCA_001675575.1). Classification (NCBI taxonomy): domain Eukaryota; kingdom Metazoa; phylum Chordata; class Mammalia; order Rodentia; family Cricetidae; genus Neotoma; species Neotoma lepida. The sequence continues at coordinate 44,936 of LZPO01055696.1, read as the reverse complement.
CTAAAACTTTTATGAAGGCAAACTAAATGAAATCACCAAGTGTAAGAGGGGACAGATTCCCAACTGACCATCTATCGTCACCAAGTAAGACTTTCAGTCCTGGGAATGGATTATATCTCCTTGAGCTGTTACTGTCCAATATGATCCCATGTGANTCCCCACACAACCCAGGTTATTGCCAAAGCTATCGGTAGCTCTCCACAAACTGACAATAAGGCCCTATTGTTGAAGACAACACTTACACAACTCATTGAACCTGGGGAAGTCAAGCTGGTGTCTCCATAGAGCCTTCACCTACTATGGAAGTAGTGTTCATGTTCATAGTACTGGAAGGTACTTTGAATGTTACCAAAGGACAAAGGTAAACACCATCCCAGGTATGACTAACTCTTAATCAACAATTATGATCTGCCTGCAATTGTGACATAAACCTTGTAGGAGTAACTGACCAATATCTGGTTGGATTTAAGACCCACCACATGAGATAGATAGAACCCATACTCAACACTGCTTGGGTAGGAAGAACCTGAGAATAGGTTTCCCAGGAACCTAGCAGAAAACCAAATACCATTGTTCTCCTAAAAGAACATAGCCATAAAATGACTCCTAAAGATATTTTGCTATACTTATAGATCAGTGCCTTGCTCAGCCATCATCAGAGAAGCTTTCTCCTGGAGCAGATGGGAACAAATACAGAGACCCAAAAATAGACAATGTGCAGAAAGTGAGAAACCTTGGAACCCTCAGTGGAATATTTCCATCAAACCCCTATACCCTCAAGGCTCTGGGAACTAACTCTGCAGAAGAGGAGGAAGAAAAATTGTAAGAGCCAGATGGGATGGAGGACACCATGGAAACAAGGCCTTCTAAACACAGCAGGACCAACACACNTATGAACTCATAGAGACTGAGGTAAATTGCATAGGGTCTCCATGAGTCTGAGATAGATGGGATTCCAGCACAGGGAGAGGAAATGGACACAAGCCCACATTCCTAAACCAGAAGCTCTCTCTAATTAATGACCACTTGTAAATGAAAAACTAGTTTTTCCAATTGAGTCTTACTGGGGACACAAACCACTCTTGTGGGCAGGCCCAGCTTTAGACAGCCAATACAAAACAATCCTAATGGCATATTTTGAGTTTTTTTGTTTCATAATGTGGTGTCAGGGCATTTTGTTGTTTTAACTTATAGGTCCTTGACATATATATTATGGCTTCCAGTTCTCTGTTTTTATGGGATTCCTGTGGAATGAATGAGTGTATCTCTGAGTCTATGTGTGTTTCTCATGCTTTTTCTTTGGCTCCTTTTTTCTTCTCTTTGTTTTGTCTTATTCTGATGTGTTTGTTTCTGTCTTATTAAATTTTTAATTTATTATTATTTTTTAGATCGCTGTTTATTTCCTAAGAAGAGACAGAAAGGGTATGGATACAAATGAGAGAGGAGGTGGGGAGGAGAATATCAGAGGAGTCAGGGGAGGGAAAATAGTACTCCAACTATGTTGTANGAAAAATATATTTTCAATAGAATAAAAATAAAAAATTACTTGTTATTATAAATATCACATTTTAATTTATATAGATAGTTTATATTTTATTTTTAATAGATTGGTAAAATGAGATATTTATTGTTATTATTTTGGATTGTTAATTGTAAGTATGCAAAAATACAATAGATTCTTCTTTGTCTCATATTTTCTTAACTTACTGAATTAGTTTGCTCCTTAGAGTAGTTTTCTAGTTGATACCTTCCAATTTTCTAGGAACGAAATGGTGTCATCTTCAAACAGAGACAGTTTTAAGTTTTTCTTATTTAGATGTTTTTAAACTTCTTTAATTTTAAATAACCACAGTTAAACTCTCTAGCACAGTAAAAAGCCAAAGTAGAAATAACCCTGATCCTCAGGATGAGACCTTCTGCCTTTCGCTGTAAGTGAGATGTCAGCTTGGGTTGTTGTGTAGCTGCTATTCATTGTTGGAGGAAATTGCCTGCTGTTCTTTGGTTATTGTGCCATCTTCATCATAAAGATGTTTAGGATATTGTCAAATGATTTTCTTCATCTAGTGAAATGATCATGTTTTTATCAAATTATATTGGCATTGTATATTGTCTTTAATTAAGATTAACATATATCAGGTTTAGAACTCATCTTTAATTTTTAATCAAATTTTAATACGCATTATATAATCTTTCTCTGTCTTCTATATCTTCCATTTAAAGACCCTGTTCTTTTAGTCTTCCTTCATCGATAAAATATAGTATATCATTTGGCTACTTTTATGGTTTTGTGTTTGTTTTTCAGAAATTTAATCATAATATATCTTGGTATGTATTTCTTTGCAGCTGTTCTGTTTAAATTTTGCTGAGTGGCTTTGATTTATCTATTTTCACTAAAGACAAATTTTAAATCATTTCTTATTCAATATGTTTTCAGTTTCATTTTCTCTCTTTTCTACTTCTGAGACTTTCATAGTACATTATAACTCATTTGTTATTGTAGAGAAAATCTTATTTTCTTATTCTATTATTTTTCTCTCATTCAAATTAAGCAAATTCTATTGATCTTTGGCAACTATTCTTCATTTATCTTTGTCGTCTCCTTTCTACACTAGAGTTTATACAGCAGAAATATTTTCTTTTATGTTTGGCATTTTCCTGTTCTCTTACTTGCATTTTTTAACACATTCTATTTCTTCCTTGAAATTTAATATTTCTTCATTGGTGCCTTAGATTTGATGTATGATTTGATTTTCAGAACATATTGTAGGTATTTTGACTTTTAAATAATTTTAACATTGACATCATTAGGATAACTTTACAGTATTAGTCTGTTATTGGACACTACTTGAATTTTCAAGATTTTATTAATATTGTGCATTCCATTCTACAAACTACTTTTTTATATGTATATGTTTATAATGTTATAGTAAATGTTTTCACCCCAATTTAAATTTCTAAACTTNTGTATACTCATCAATCTGAAGACACTGAAAAGTATGACTTTCAGGAGGTAACCAAACTACAAAGTTGGTTGTTTCACGAATGGAATTGTTTCCCTCTTTAAGAGGGCCAGTAATCTAAATGAATCTAAATTTCAGGGTGCTTCCCTGTCTCCTTCTGCCATGTGAAGACACAGAGATAAGTTGACTCTTTTGAGACAAGATGTATGCTCTAGTTGGATCCTCTATCNATCTCTTCCTTCCTTGGTTTATATAGATTATGCTTTCTGTTATCTTAATAAAATGATATGATACTATTTCTATGGTCCTGAACCAAGCATGAGAACCAAGGCAGTATCACCTTCTTTTTTTATTAAAGCAAAGATATGGGCTGTACTTATAAAAAGGAGCTAAATCTAATTTACTAGAGCAATATAGATTAATAGTTAGAAGGATGTTATTCCCTCTTTTTATTACCCTTAACAACATGACTAGAATGTGTGCCCATTTCAGGAAAACCAAATCAATAGCCACTATTTAAAATGTCTTTATATATTCTTTAAGGACTTTCTATTGAGTTTCAGATTATATCTTTCACCTGCCCTATTTTACCTATTCTTACTTATGTATTTTATAAGGACATGAACTTTATTATCCAATTTCATACCTTAACTTCTAGGATAATGTAAGAGTAGATACTAGTTATTTTACCAAATATAATGATATTATCCTGTATTGACCTCTTCTGTCTGAGGTACCAATGATTATTTTAATGGACTCAATTTCATTTCAGATTCTCAGCATCTATTCAGATATATATATATACATATATATATACACATATATATACATATATATGTATATATATATATATATGTTGCTGAAATTTCATTGGTAATAAATTGAGTAGTTTTTTTAAATATTCCCTGTTACTTTACTAAGATCATGGAATAAATAACACCTGTATACTTATTTACTACAAAATACAAGATGCCATTTTGGTAGTTCATAGTGCCATTAATTGCATTTCATACTCAAGGTTTATGAATAAATTTCATTTTTTAAGAAAGTTGGTGTTTTACACAGGAAAATATGGTCCATATGCCACTATGTTGTATCTAATATTTAACTCCAAAACCTTTGTGAAAGGGAATTGTGAAAATCAACATAACAGAAGTGTCTTTGCATCTCCGAAGATTGAGACCAGTGTTGTTAGTGCAAATCCCCATTAANAAGACTGCCATCTGTTTAAACANCCTTTTAAACACAGGAACAAAAAACATGGAAAATTATCACATGTTATAAGAATTAAAACCATATAAGTATGGAAGAACCCTCCAGAGGGCCATAAGATTATGTTAANAGAAGTTGGGAAGGTAAGGTAGGTCTCTCACCAAGAGGAGGTTCTTTATTTATGTCTCTAATTAGTTCACTGGATTTCTAATCAAACTTCTTTATCAACTCACAGAGCTACAATATTTTCTTAGGATGTGTCTTAATTAGGGTTTTTATTGCTGTCAAGACACACCATGACCATGGCAACTATTATAAGGAAAAGATTTAATTGAAGGGGCTCCCTCACAGATTCAGAGGTTCAGATCATTATCATCATGGGCGCTGGGAGCATGGCAGTATGCAGGCAGACATGGTGCTGGCTACATCTTGGCTTGCAGGCAACAGGAAGTCGACTGAGACACTGGGCAGTATGCTGAGCATAGGAAACCTCAAAGCCTGCCCGGGCAGTGAAACACTTCCTCCAATAAAGCTATACCCTTTCCAACAGAGCCACATATTCTAATAGTGCCACTCCCCATGAAATTATGAGGCCAATTACATTCAAACTACCAATAGATGATTCTGCCTACAGTCACATTTTGAATCATTGTATCATGTTCTGTATGTTCACATTTGAATACACATACATGGGGGGTTGGAGGAGACAACCCTTTCAGAAACTATTAAGAATAAAGTTTATATCACTATTTTTATACTGAATTTTCTTTCTTCCATTTTTTCAAAAGTATTTTATTTCATATCTGATACTTTTATTTCATTTTTAAATTTTTTTACAGATTCTCCTCTCCTCCCTCCTCCCATCCCCCCAGCCTTCTCCCGCAACCCACCTCCACTCTCCCCTCCTCCAACACAAGGCCTTCCATGGGGAGTCAGCAGAGCCTGGCAGGTCCAAGCACCTCCTCCTTGCACCAAGGCTGCACAGTGTCTCACCATGGGCACTGGGCTCCAAAAAGTCAGTTCAACACCAGGGACGAGTCCCCCATCCTACTGCCTGTCTGGGGGTCCCCCAAACAGTCCAAGCTAGACATCTGTCTCGCCTATCCAGAGGGCACAGTCCAGTCCCATGGGGGCTTCTCAGCTATTGGTCCACAGTTCATGTGTCTCCACTAGCTTGCCTGGCTCTCTTTGTACACCTTCCCATCATGATCTCATCCCTTGCTCATAGAAGGCCCCCACTCTCCCATTGATTGGACTCCAGGAGGTTGGCCTGGTGCCCAGCTATGGATCTCTGGGGCTCCATCAGTCTCTGGATGAGGGCTCTATGATGACAGTTAGGGTATTCATCCATGTGATCACTGGATTAGGCCAGTTCAGGCACCCTCTCGATTACTGCAAATAATCTAAGGTGGGATCATCCTTGTGGATTCCTGGAAACCTCCTTAGAACTCTGTTTCTCCCTCCTGTTCCCCTATGCTCTCATCCTCTATCCCTTGCACCCCTCATTACTTCCCCTCACCCCCAGTCTGCCCATGTCAATTTCCTCCAATTTGCCATTGCTTGGTGACCCATGCCTCCTTCCTAGGGTCCTCCCTGGAGCTGTGGGTTGCATTCTGGTTATCCTTTGGTTTACATCTAGTATCCACTTATGAGTGAGTACATACCATGTTTGTCCTTTTGGGTCTGAGTTACCTCACTCAGGAAGATATTTTCTAGTTCCATCCATTTGCCTACAAATTTCATAAGATCAATGTTTTTCTCTGCTGAGTAATTCTCCATTGTGTATATGTTCCACATTTTCTTAATCCATTCTTCAGTTGAGGGGCATCTAGGTTTTTTCTAGGTTCTGGCTATTACAAATAGTGCTGCTATGAACATAGTTTGAGCATGTGTCCTTGTAGTATGATTGAGCATTCGTTGGGTATATGCCCAAGAGTGGTACAGCTGGGTCTTGAGGAAGATTGGTTCGCAGTTTTCTGAGAAACCATCATATTGATTTCCAAAGTGGCTGTACAAGATTGCACTCCCACCAACAGTGGAGGTGTGTTCCCCTTGCTCCACACCAATATAAGCAGTCTTCAGTGTTTTTGATCACAGCCATTATGACAGGTGTAAGATGGTATCTCAGAGTTGTTTTGATTTGCAATTTCCCTGATGACTAAGGATATTGAGCAATTCCTCAAATGTCTGTCAGCCATCTGAGATTCTTCCTTTGAAAATTCTCTGTTTAGCTGTATAGCACATTTTCTAATTGGATTGTTAGGTATTTTTATGTCTAGTTTCTTGACTTATTCATATATTTTGGAGATTAGTCCTCTNTCAGATGTGGGGTTGATGATCTTTTCCCATTCTGTAGGCTGTCATTTTTTCTTATTGACGATGTCCTTTACCTTACAAAAGCTTCTCAGTTTCAAGAGTCCCATTTATTAATTGTTGCTCTCAGTGTCTGTGCTACTGGTGTTATATTTAGGAAGTGGTCTCCTGTGCCAATGGGCTCAAGAGTACTTCCTACTTTCTCTTCTATCAAGTTCAGTGTAGCTGGNTTTATCTTGAGGTCTTTGATCCACTTGGACTTGAGTTTTGTGCATGGCGATAGATATGGATCTATTTTCAATCTTGTACATGTTATCATCCAGTTATGCCAGCACCATTTGTTCAAGATGCTTTCCTTTTTCCATTGTACAGTTTTATTCATACCTGTGCAGATTAATATCAGGGTCTTCAATTTGATTGCATTGGTCCACATGTCTGTTTTTATGCCAGTACCAAGCTGTTTTTATTACTATAGCTCTATAGTAGTGCTTGAAGTCAGGGATCATGATGCCTCCAGAGGTTGCTGTATTGTACAGGATTCTTTGAGCTATCCTAGATTTTTTTGTTGTACCATATGAAGTTGAGTGTTGTTCTTTCCAAGTCTTTGAAGAATTGTGTTGGATTTTGATAGGGATTGCACTGAATCTGTAGATTGCTTTTGGTAAGATTGCCATTTTTACTATGTTAGTCCTACCTATCCATGAGCATGGGATATCTTTCCATTTTCTGATATCTTCTTCAATTTTTTCTTCAGTGACTTAAAGTTCTTATCATANAGGTCCTTCACTNNNTTAGTTAGTGTTACCCCAAGGTATTTTATATTATTTGTGGCTATTGTAAAGGGTGATGTTTCTCTGATTTCTTTCTCAGCC
>LZPO01055696.1:1274-27006 GCA_001675575.1 Neotoma lepida | reverse complement strand
GAGACAGGGTTTCTCTGTGTAGCTTTGGCCCACAACCCACTGAGAGAGGGGACCTGCTGTCTGAAAAAATGCACACAGGGGACCATGGAGAAGAAACATGTGTGGTGGGAACTGCCTAAAAGCAGATTTGGCTGGTAGTGAGAGGTTAACTCTGGCAGGGTATTGAGCTCACATGACTGGAATTTGTTGCAGAGAGGCTGCAGCATAAAAAAAAATCCCAATCTCACTCAGAGGTTTATCAAAAACAGAGAGAAAAACCTAGCTGGCTTAAGCAAGGACTCTGGCGGGAGACCCAAGTGCAGCTCCAGTGTGCACCAGTGGCTGCAAAGCCACAGCTAAGTGGTTTTTCATGAATTCGTACCTTAAAGTTGGACACCAGATGTAGTGTGAATTCTAATTGGTCTTAATAATAAAAACCTGGAGTCAGATATCAGGGTAAATGCTGAAAGATCAGAGAAGTAAAGGAGCAGCCAAAGTCACCTTTTACCTCTTCAAATCCTTCTTCTGAAAAGGTGCCAAGCTCTTGTCTCCACCCACCTTATTTTACTCCCTTTGCCTAGCCATATCACTTCCTGTATCCTGTCCAAACAGACCTCCAGACCTCTCTGTTTAACTAATGGCTAGTTCCACCTTCTGATCTTCAGGCAAGCTTATATGTTAGAGCACAAACAAAATATCACCACAGATTCATAAAGACTTTGAGTCACTTTACTGATTTTCCTTACTTATATGCACTCTTTCTGATGTATTTGCATCCATATAAAATGTAGGGGCTCCAGCAATTGGAGAGATTATTATATGAGAGAGAATCCAATTAGTTCTTTTTATAAACTGAAGTCTCTTGTTTTTGGCTATTTGTTACTTATCTCTCTCCAAACAATTACTGCAAGATCTTTGCCAATTTTTATTTTCTGCTCATAATGAGTAATTTCAGCAATAGTAAAAGGTACCACAATTTCTGATGAATCTATTCCTATTAACTGATGAAGTTTCAATTTTTCTTTCANAATCAATTCAGAAATTTTTTATATAAGTCTTTATTTTTTTACTCTATGTGGTAAAAATATCTGTTCTNGGATATTATCTTCTCTTTGCATCAGAATTACTGTGAGAGAATGATTAGAAGGTTGAATAAAATACAATCAAGCTTTAGATCCAAGCAATCCATATATGCATGCTGTAATTTCTGTTCTATCAGAGCCATATCTCTCTCAGCCTTAACTATTAATTTTCTTGTGATATTTCAATCCTTATCACTTTTTAAGATTTGAAATAATTTACTTAGTTTTGAGTTGTTAATCCAATTGTGGGTTGGACCAGTTAATATCTCCTAGCATTTATTTGAAAATCATTGAGTTCATAATTGATCTTTCCTGATATAAACTTTCTGTGGTTGAATTTTCTGTAACCTATCTTATATCCTAAATAATTAATAGACTCTTCTCTTTGTATTTTTTCAGGAGCAATTTGTAATCCCCAGGAAGGNAAAATTTCCTTTACATCTTCAAATATCTTTTCTAATGTATCTGGATCTGAATCGTCCATGTAATAGTAAATTATAGATTGAGGGAACTGCTTAAGAACTAGTTCTAATGGCTATTGTACAAAATATTGATATAAAGTGGATATTTAACATTTCTTGTGAAAGAATATTCNAATGATGTCTTTTAACAGGCTGGAAATTATTACAAGTAGGTACCATGAAGACAACTTTTTTCTATCCTGTCCTTGTAAAGGTATAGTAAAAAAGCAGTCTTTTAAATCAATCACTGTAATATCCCTTAGATAATGAAGAAGTCAAAGAAACTAAAGACTGTAAAGAAATCACCCTATTTATGGCTGTTACATCTGTTAACAATCTCCATTTTCCTTATTTCTTTTAATGACAAATATAGGAGAATTCTAAGGACTGGTCAATTTTTCAATAAGTTAAATATTTAACTGCTCCTGTACCAGCTGTTCTAGTGCCTGTAATTTTTCTGATGTCAAAGATCATTGTTCCACCCACACAGGTTTGTAGTTAACCCTTTTAATGGTCGGGCTCTTGGTACCTTTGAAAGACCAAAGGTATGTGCCCTGCTTATGTACAATTTGAATGGTCTCTGACCATCCCTGTTAATATCTTAATAGTTCTCTCAAAAGCATTTCATATTTCACAGTTTGTTTCTGAGATCCAGTAAATGTTAATCTGTCTTTTCAGTTGCTGCAACAAATCACATCCTCATAAATTCATTGCTACATTAGCCACATATGGTTTTAATTTTCCTGTCTGTCCTTCTTGCCCTATACACTCAACCCATCTTGCACTTTGCTTTACTTGAGACAAACTGCCAATTCCTAGAAACTGAACATTTACCTCCCAAAGAGGCCAACCTGGATGTTATGATTTTGGTGCAATATTTGTTACTATTGCACCTGTATCTACCAAACCTTCAATTTCTATGCTGTTTATTCATATTTTTAGCTTTAGTCTTGAGTCATTTATAGAAGTTTGCCAAAATACTCGCTTTATGGTTTCTACTGAAAATTTTGTTTTATCTTCTAAAGCTCTTCTGGCATGCACAGCAGTATGGTTTTTAACAATAGGCATTAAAACTTTTCATTGTTTTGTAGAAGATTTTCCCCAATGCTGACAGGGAATGATTGAACCAAGTTTGATATTGAGGCCTGCAGGAGACCCCACAGGACATTTCCTAATGGCAAAGGGTTACATTGCCTGTTTCTTGTGGATCTGCATTCATTAGTCCAATGTCAGCCTTTTACCACACCTTCTACATATTCCAGAAGGCTAGGGCCTTCTGTTTGAATTATTTCTAGAATAAACATTGCTTCTAGGAGCACCTTGCCTATATTCTATTATCATATGACCTTGTCTACTGCAATTAAAACACCTAAAATTTTGATTTTTCTTGGTATTTTTGTAAAGCAGTGGTTCTATCCACCTATCATCACTAGAAGTATTGGTACCAAGGTGAACTGTATTTCTGATCCATTCTTCTGTAGGTGTTGATCTTGGCTTTAAATCCCTAATCACCCTTTTGCATTCTGAATTTGCATTTTCAAAAGCCAAAGATTCGGTATATATTTGTCTAACATCTGGTTTGGATATCATTTTATTTATAGCTGAAGTCACTCTTTGTAAAAAAAAAAAACAATAAAGTTTTCTTTTGGACCTTGTATGATTTATAAAATGACTCAGTCCTGTTTCCTGTTTCTATAAACCATAGAGTCAGGGTGTTATCATCCAACATAGACCAAGTTTACAAATCAGCATACTGACTCTCACTGAGAATTTGGTTCTGGGAAATCTCATGACCTCTAGCCCTACCTCATTCCAGGGCCCTAGCTTCCTCTCTCCACTAGGTTCTCCATTGTAACTGAGGGGCAGCTTCCAATACTGCTGTAACTAAATACTTCTAGTCTTGTGGAGTAATTCTGTTTCTAGTTGCCCATGAATTTAACATCTGTTTTACAAAGAGTAAATGCATGCCATATGAAATTACTGCTTCCTTAAATCTCATTAAGTCTAACATATCTATAGGAGTCCAATTAACTTCTGCCTAGCCTTGGGGATACATATCATCTGGTGACCATTGTTGAACAGTAACTGGATATATTCAAATTGGTGTTCTAATAACCTTAGACCATTCCTCTCCAGTTTCATAATGCATTAGTGAGGTAGGTTCTGCTCTAAATAATTTCATCTGTTTCTGAGCATTTTTCTTTTATTAGTGTATCTTCCCAAGGTCTACATTTTATTAATCAGCATGTCATATTTAGCACAAAACACTAGATTATTATTGATAATATATTAAATATCCTACTGATAGTACTTATTATTGATATTAGTGTCAGTTAAATCATTTATCTTTCCATATTCTGTTTGTAATATCAAGTCTTCTAAGGTAGCAGTATACAGGGTCTGAGCATTGTTATGTTTCCCATTCTTAATGTGGAGAAACATTTTTTCTTTTCAATATTATTTAATTTTCTCCTACTCTTCTATAGGATTTCAAAGGTCTCTTAACCATTTCTGTTGCCTTCTCTGGGCAAGTGGAAGTTCACTGCTTGCAAGAAGAGGCCCAGAAAGCAAATGTAGCAGAATTGGCTGGTGTTACCCATCCTTCCATGTGGTTATACCACAGTTTGGAGTGACAAATGTTGTTTTGCATTCAATATCNCTGTGGGATGTCTTTCTGTACACTGTAAATATATGCTGTTTCCATTGGTTATTAAATAGGCCAAGCTACATTGGCCTATGGCGGGGNAGGATGGAGCCAGGTGGGAAAATCCAAGAGAGATAATGAGAAGAGAAAGGAGAGTGGAAGAGACACCAAAGTGCTGTCCAAGGAGGATCATGTCATGGGACACTGGTAAAGCCATAGAATACGTGGTGATACATAGATAAATGGAAATGAGTTAATTTAAGATGAAAGAGCTAGCAAGCAAGAAGCCTGCCATAGACCATATAGCTGATAATTAATATAAGCTTCTGAGTGATTATTTTATAAGCAGCTATGGGACTGCAGGGCCAGGTGGCACAAGAGAATCTTCTGCTACATTTTAGTGCCCAACATGGGGCACAAACTTCCACCCAACCCTGAGAAAGCTTTAGAAAAAAGATTCTAAAACAGAGCTAAAAACANCTTCATAGTTCATGTCTCTCAGGCAAGCCATGATACATAGATGCTTGAGGTACAGCATGGCAGACTCCTGCCATGGTACACAGAGGTTTCTCCAAGCTGTGCAGTGTACTGCATGGTGGGTTTAGCTTTTATTATAGACCAAAAAACCACAAGTGTTTCTGGGCTATCCACTGCTGGATGGAGGCATAGACTCACTGTTTCCGAGAGTTTGCAGTGAGCATGGTTTCCTAATAGAGGCGTAGACACACAGCCCAGAGCTGGCAGTAAAGGTACCTCTGCCATTTTGGGAAGCTGAGATGGGCAGTGTCAGCAGCCAAAGCCTCCACTTTCATCCTAGACATGATGCAGTTTAAAGCATAAAGATGCATATTATACAGAAAGTCTGGATTATATTGACGTTGGGATTTTTAACTGCAGAAAGGTATTTGATTGTAAAGGCTGCTAAGCTAAACCTATATATATATATATATATATTAAAGGTATCTTGACTTCAAAACTTGGATCTCAGTTTATGTTGCTTTGGAAAGGAGGCTCTACTTTTCTTTCCACAGGAAGCAAGAGGCTATGGATTTGTTCCAGGTTAAGATAGATCAGATTTGATCAAGTGAGACCTCTTGAACCTTAACAGATGGTACCTATCAACAAAGGTTATAGTTGATCTTCCCAGGACTTGACCATTATCTCCAATTTTCTCAGGATCCCCACAAGATTGCCAGCACCCCCAATCACCTGGAAGTGGTATGAGAAGCTATGACCAAATTCCCAAAGTATTGTTTATAAATGTTTATTTTTATTTAAAAGAGGTTGATTATGAATGCAATTTCTTTCTAAAGAAGAAAAGGGAATATAGATATGATAGGATAAAAAGGTAGATTATTGAATCTACTTTTAAAGAGCAACAAGTTGTTTGCCATATTTTACATTGTTATGGATTTTGGTTTATTGATACAAATTTAAAGTTAATTTTGTTATTTTATATAAATACATTTCTATTCTTGTTTAAGGTATTATGTTTATGCAACTCATTTAAATTGTAATATATAATTAAAAATACAAAATAATTAGTCATTTATGATAATCAAACTTACAGTCACATTAGTTAAGTTTTCTAGGTACACATAGATATATTTCAATTAGGTAGATAGCCTTCAAACACTTCAAAGACCTATAGAATACAGCATTTAAAATGGTTTAAAAAACTTAGACTTTTCTGGACAGTGAGACACGTCTGCTCCGGGCAGCACCACTTTACTTCAAAGAGGAAGATGGGCATTGAAGACACTCAATATGGAGTTTATCTTCTTCTTGACAAAACTGGCCATTTGGGCAAGAACCTGCCTGTTCCTGGACTGCTTGATAATATGCTGTATAAACTAGACATACAAGACCCATAGGAAAATGACCACTGATTTTGCCAAAACAAGGCGAAATGGCCCTTTAGTTTCTTGCTTCACAGAANAGACTGCCAGACATTCTACAGGACACAGGGAAAAGTGAGTGAGAGACACTGGTCCTATAGGCTTAAGATGGATGTCCCAATGTTGCAGAGGAAGTTTGGATGACTGTCCAGGCAGCCAGCTGTCTCTGTCCTTTCTAGAATTATGGAAGTTGTTTGCAATGTACTTCCTGTTTACTCAAGTAATATATCATTCTGGGGCCTTTGATGGAGTTGAAGACTAGATAGTTATAGCTTTCCTTAGTCATGATAAAAGATAAATTAGATATAAAGCTTTAGACTCACAAAATAAGATAGATGGCAGAATATTTTCTAATTTTGCCAAATATAAATAGACTAGATATTATAACTGTAATTCTTGCTGGATAACTTTTTTATATATAATTTTACTATGTTAAAGTTAAANTTTTCCTTTTTTATTAGACAGAAATGGGGAAGTGCTATGGGATGCTTTTCTATATGCTGTGAATATATGCTGTTCTGATTGGTTAGTAAATAAAGCTTCATTGGGCAGGATGGAGCCAGGCAGGAAAATCCAAGAGAGATAATGAGAGGAGAAAGGAGAATGGGAGAGACACTGAATAGCCGTCCAAGGAGCAACATGTAATGAGATGNAGGTAAAGCCATAGAATACTTGGCAATACATAGATGAGTAGAAATGGGTTAATTTATTGTAAGAGCTAGCTAGCAAGAAGCCTGCCATATGTCATACAGCTGGTAATTAATATAAGCCTCTGAGCAATTATTTTGTAAGTGGCTACAGGACTGCAGGGCTTGGTGGGACCAGACAATTTCTGCTACACAATACAGTGGCTGCACCTGAAACAACTGCTACCCCAACTAGCAATTGCAATTCCTTAGCTACCAGCAGTGGTTTGTCCACATGGGCTTCAGCCAGGCAGGAATGCTGTTCCCTCAGGCNTGTGCTTCATCACAACACTAAAGGAAACTTTATCTAAATTNCTATCCTTCTAGAGAACTCACAATTCAGAGGTTGAGGTGAAATCCTGCTAGTCAGAGATNCTGAACAGCAAGTAGCTAACATTCTCTCCTTGCTTGAATCTCCCCCCAAAAGGGCCAAACNCTCTGCTCAGCCCCCACTAAAGAACCCTCACTCACTTAGTTCCTCTCTACCACTTCCTGTCAGCTAGTTGCTGCCTCAGTCCCCTGACCCCGGGTTAATTTTATTTAATCAAACACATCTTTGATTATTGTAACACATCTTTGCATCATTAACAAAGGCAGCAGAAGCAAATGTAACACACTTTTANACACTTAAAATAATATTTCACAAAACATCCAGTCTTGTGGACTGAACTAATGTGAGAAATCCGATGTCTGGGAAGAAGACTTATTTATTAAGGAATGAAATAGGGATCACACATTCAGGAATACTAAATGAAGCTATGCTGTTGCCTCTTCATCTCCCAGGGAAAGGGGGAAATCTCCAGACCAGTTCACCAAACCCTGTATCAGGAAACCTTCCACATTCAAGAGATCATGACCCCCCTTTCTCTTCCCTTTCAAGAGGTCACAGAGGCAGACAAGGAGTACCGCCTCTATTGGGCCAGGTAGTCCAAGGTCATTCATTGGCTCAGCCATTACCCACTACACTGAACAACTACAGGATTATTGGACCTTCCAATTTTAGACAGCCGTTGTTGGACTAGCTAGAACACAGCCTGCAAGCCATTCTAATAAATCCCCTTTATTTGTATATACCCCCAGAGAGAGACGTTCATTCTGTAAGTTTTGTNCCTCTAGAACAGTGTCTCTCAACCTTCCAAATGCTGTGACCCTTTAATACAGTTAGTTGTTCCTCATATTATGATGACCCCAACCATAAAATTATTTTCATTGCTACTTCCTAACTGTATTTTCTGTGTTTTATGATAGTTTTGATGACACCTATGAAAGGGTCATTTGACCCCATAAGGGTCACAATTCACAGGCTGAGAATGACTCCTCTGGAGACTCCTAACTTAGATGATACAAACTTATACAAATTATATTATACAAATTATAATCTTCAATAAGTTTTTAATTTTAAATTTAAACCACATGGTGGATATGGACAATCATAAGGTGGTAGTGATACCACTGTCCCTTTAGAGAGGACATTGAAAGGTGTGAGCCTTTGTTACAGCAATGGTAGGAGACCAAAAGCACATGCCAGGCTTTTGCCTGCCATAGACTGAGTTCATTCCAGAAATTAAGCTTAAATTCTTGACTGTGCTGTAGCAAAGAATTTCAAGACAAGCAAAGCTAAAGCTGTGTTGGAGTTTGCTAAGAAGAAATTTTAACATATATTTAAGCACAGGTTTAATAGAAAAAAAGACAGTTAGAGAAAGTATGGCATATACCCATTTGGGAGAATGGACTTCTCTAAATAATATTTTTCAAAAGTGTCTTAAGAACAACTACATGTTGATCCTAGGGAACCCTGCAGAAAAGCAGGTGGGAAGGATTGTAGGAACCAGAGGCGTCTAGGACACCAAAACAACACAAACCACAGAATCAATTAAGCAGGGTTCATAGGGGATCACAGAGACCAAAGTGACAATTGCAGACTCTGTGTGGGTTTGAGCTAGGTCTTCTGAGTATATTTTATGGTTGTATAGCTGGATATTCTTGTGGGATTCTCAGTAGTGGGAGTGGGAGTGTATCTTTGACTCTTTTGCCTGCTCTTGGGAATCTTTTCCTCCTATCTGGTTGCCTCATTCAGCCTTGAAAGGAGGATTTGTTCCTGATATCATTGTAACCTCTTTTTCCATGTTTGGTTGGTATCCCTGAGAGACTTTCTCTGTTTTTGGAAAGGAAATGGAGGAGAAGTTTATCTGGGAGAGGGGGGTGTGAGGGAGGAGGAATAGGAAGACTGGAGGAAGGGGAAACTGAGGTCTTGGTGTAGTGTATGAGAGATGAATAATAGAAAAAGATTTTTAAAACAAAAACAAGCAGCTACATATATGGCTTTGGCATCTTCTGAAGTTATGATTCAGAGATGCCAGAAGAATCTTCCCAGACCTTTTTCCAGCTCTTTCCTAGGAAATAAGGCCATAGAATGGTACCTGGGGGCCTCTGATAGGATTATAAACTCATAGGGTGACACTGTAGTTCACAATGGTTTCACAAAGGGGTAATGTATTTATTTTACTACAAAAGGAATCAATAATCCTGAGATTTCCAGGAAATTTCAACTTTATACCTGGGAAAAGAATAAGTCCATATACACTCAAGTCATAAGTATAGTTTATTATTGCTCTAACATTCTTAAAATATCTTGAAATAGCTTAATATATTCATGAAATACCTGTATATAAAAAGAATGTTGTTTCTGTGTAGGGTGCTTCACAACAGATGCTAATTATGCAAGAATTCTTGAACACAACTAGTGAGAGACTTCAACCAGAAGCTAGGATGAGGGACTCCTCTTGCTTTCTATGTCATCTGAACTTTATCTGTTTCTCTACCCTGCCTCACTTTAGCTGTCATAATGCCTGGGGATTGCAGTAGGTATTTAATGACTGGCAGCTAGACAAGTTAATTCTCCTAGCCAAAGCATGCCTTTGACTGTTAGAGAATGCATTTTAATTACTATTAAAGCTGCTGACTCTCATGACACCAGTCAGTGAAATACAGAGAATTCTATTCATGAGAATTAGACTCATGAAGAGAGTAAAAAATTCAAAATAAAATGATGGAATGAGAAAAAAAGCAGACTCTCAGAGATCCAAGTGTAAGACACCTGAAATTGGAGGAACAACTGATGANGAAGTGAGGAGGAAGACAAAAAGACCAACCATGTGTATTGCACAAGCTCGTTACCGTTAAGTGCAGCAGGAGGATATTAGTTAAGTGAGGAAAACTTAAAAATTAATGTACAGTGCAAACTTCTCTGTTGTCTCACCTTAGAGGTCANTGATTGATAGCAGCTCTATAGTGTGAAGAGTGGGAGGATGGGAGAGTTAAATCCTTGCTCTTTTAGTAAAACAAAGATGATTCTGGAAGTTATATAAAGCCAGGATGCTGGGTGTGTGTGTGTGTGTGTGTGTGTGTGTGTGTGTGTGTGTGTGTGTGTGTGTGTGTATGTGTGTGTGTGTATGTGTGTGTGTGTGTTCCCATGCAAATGATTTGCTTTTGTTTTGTCTCACTCTTTAGTTTGCAGCATACAAACTAGAAATAAAATAAGTTTAAATGTAGTGATCTGATGAATTGACAATGTAAGTTGCTATTGATTGGGAGTATTATGATGCATAGAAGGCTATAAACACAGGCTTAAGTGAGACAGAATCTAGCCATCAAGAGTTAATGTTCATTTACTCTGGTGGTTCAAAAAATGACTTGAACAAATAGACACCAGGAAAAGTAACAAGGAGACAGACCACTTCAACTCCAAGAGGTCATCCTCTGTGGGTCATGCCCTGTTGGATATGCACCAGAGGATGATAATAGAAATCTTTAACAGCCATGAAAAAAAAATGATATCTGGGAGTTGAATCTCATNGGAAATATTGTAAGAGAGAAACTGGAACTGAAAGATGCAATTTAGTATACAAAGTATCNCTTCTTAAAGATGGATTCAGAGAAATAGTTCATGCATGTCCACTAACACTTTGAAATTATGTGTTAGTTTTCTTGCATGTATGAATTTTTCAAAAGGATACTAATAGATTTCCATAGTTCATTTAGCATGTTACTAGCCTTCATATAAGAGGGTTTATTTATTGCAAAAAGCATAGACAAATTTAGATAATATAGTAATTAAAATACCCAAATAACATATTATTTCATCAAGCCTTGTAATAACTTATGACAAAGAAGATAAATATGATTTTGAGACATGAGATTTCCTCACTCAAAAACATAAGAGAAAAATGGCATATGAGATACGAATCCCAGTGTTTTTGTGGCTCCAAGACATATGCCTTCAAATTGCTAAATTTAAACTTATTTTATTTCAAGTTCATATACTAAAACCTGAAGAGCCAGATAGAACCAGGCATGAGTCCCCTGCCACAACAGGGAACTGGAGTAAAGCATTAGAATGTGTAGTCCCCCAATAATATTAATAGTCAGATGCAAGAATGAACATCATTTCACAGAAACTAAAATGAATCAAATGAAACTTGATAAAGTGTAGAGCATTATAACATGACCTTTCCCTGTAGGAACCACCAGTCCCAGCCTCTGAGCCACAGTGACTTATAAGCCTGCAGCTGGCTTGGTACATGCTGACATTAACTCTCTTCATTACCATGGAGAAAGAAAAAAGTCATAGCCATTCCCCAGGCAATTAAATGAAACTCATTTCATAACAAATTATTCATTAGAATTTCCCTAAAGTTATCAACACACTATAATTTTTATAACNAAAAGTTCATTTCAGTAATGGAAGATATTTTAAGATTTCTAAATTGTTCAGTGGTATACTTGGGAAACTTCTTTCCTTGCAGTTATGCTTCTTCTGTCACTAGCCCCTTAAATTCTCCAAGAGAGACACTGGAGACACCCCTCTGCCAAATCTAATAACTCATGTTCTAAATAATTTAACTATTTTCTCTATATAAAAAGATTACGTTTTCATTGTGAGCAATTTAGAAAACACAGACCAAATGAAAAACATACAAACAGCACAAAATCCCAGCTCATAAAATATTAAACTCTGAATCATTTGGCACCTGCTGTATTTTATAATGAGATGACAAATAGACATATGTATTTTTAATAAATTCAATAGAGACCAGAATATTCACATATGAGGACATGTTTTCATGTATCAGAGGAGTGCCATACAGAGTTCACAAGGTGGCTTCATTGAGAAGATGTAAAGAGAGACAGACTAGAGGACCCAGAAGTCCCAGTGATTCCTCTGGAGAGAGCAGAGACGTGGTAATAAGGGGGACTGAGTGTGGGAAACAAAGAGCAGAAGAATATGGGTCAACTCAGAAGAGAGTTTTGAAAGTCAGAACAGAAGAACATGAGAATTTCTCATCTTTTAATTTTTAAAATTATTTCTTTTAATTTTGAGATCATAATATACATTGTTTCTCCCTTCCCTTTCCTTCCTCCAAACCTTCCCGTATACCCCTGTTTGCTCTTTCAAATTCACGACCTCTTTTTTCATTAATTATTGTTACACATGTATACTATATANATACATTATATCTATATACATATGCACATATAAAAGTTGTGCATGTTATACATACTTACACGTGTATGCTATACCTGTATACATCATGCACATATATATGTATATATATATATTCCTATATACCTAAATACAATATTCACAGTCTATATAAGGTTACATGTACACACACATACACACACACACACACACACACATATATATATATATATATATATAAAATTTATTTATTTTTCCAGGGCAGATGAATTTAGTATTGGATAACAAATTGGTATTCTCTTTCCTGGGAAGGATTATTTCTGCTGCTCTCAGCACTCCTTGGTTGCCTATACTTGTTTGTGCCTCGGGGCTTTTACTTTACCTATTTCATCATGGCTATCGTTCTTGTTCAATTCATGTTTACACAGTCGGTTGGTGAGGGTGTAACTTCTGACATTCTTAGGAGACACAAACTCACAGAAAATTTCTTGTTTCTCTGACTTAAGCAATCTCTTTACTTCTGCTTCCACAAAGCTCTAAAATACACATCTAAAAACAACTCCAGTACCTAAGGCTGAGAACCCTAAGGCTAAGATCCCTAAAGCCTTAGGTACTGGAGTTGTATTTTAGATGTGTCCCTGGGAACTGGTTTCCACAATNCTGCATTTTGATTGGTTGTGATTTTTCGTAATGGTCCTGCCATGTTGTAAAGAAAAGTTTCCTTCATGAGAAGTGAGGATTACATTTATCTGTGGGTATAAGGGCAAATTTAAATTGTGTTAGGGATTATGCTGTTTTAGTAAAGTGTTGACTGTACTAGGTTTTCCTCCAAGATCCATGACTTCAAGATCCCTGAGTATTTGGCTGTTTTTCCACACCAGACATGATTTTCCTCTTGTTGTATGTGTCTTAAGTCCATTTAGAGAATTTTCAGTTACTGCCAAGGTATATAGGCTTTCTTTATATATAGTCATTCAGTGTGTAGTAGGATTCCCTTAATCAAATTTTTTGGTGTAGTTTCAGTTAACTTGGGTCAATCTCAATCTAAAAACATTCAACAACAAATTCTAGCAGTATAAAATTTTCAGGTTTTAAATCTTGCATTATTCTGAACAGTGTGATGCAGTCNCTCACTATCATTCTTCCTACTATAGACCTGACTCATCACTTTGTCCTGCTTATGTGATATATTCTCATCCATCTATCACACAGAGCTCTTGGTCATTAGATCCTCTGCNATGGTGTTATAGTGTTGTTGGGCAAGTAACAGTTTACATAAAATTGGGTCCACAGCATAAGACTAGTGATTTTGATATTTTAAATATTCCAAAGAGATGCTGTAAAGCCCTTCAGTTAAGTGAAAAGTTAAAANTTCACAACTTAATATAGACAGAAAAAAATACATTGAACTTACCAAAATTTATAGTAAACTATTGATAATTGATTGATCTTAACTTACTAATGAAATTTTATTATAGATTTGTATAGGAAAACAATATACGTGAAGTTTGTTAGCAACCACTAACAATCTTGTATGATTCTCTATGAAGAAGAGACTGCTGACTTTCAAGAAATAAGAGTCCACTATGTTAACTATAACTCTTGTTTAAAATAAAGACTATAAAATCTATGCTCAGGATGCTTTTGTAGCTGTGAGAGGCTCATAGGCAAACCCAAAGCACTTCAAATGCATTTGATATGTGCCCTGATAAGGGTATGAATCAAAACTACATGGTGTCATAGGAGAGGTTAAGCTCATGGAACACCTGTTAGTGATGCTTATAGGCAGTCAGGTGTAGACAGAGTTTCTCTGTGTCTTGGCAGCTGCTCCCAACATAACTACCCAGAGACTTATTATTAATTATAAATTCTCAGCCAATAGCTCAGACTTGTTACTAGCTAACTCTTACATTTTAAATTAGCCAATATTTCTTATCTAATCTCTGCCATGTGATGGTACCTTCTTTCAACACAGCATGTTCATCTTGCTTCTCTTTGCATCCACTTGCAACTCCTCTGACTCTACTCCTTCTTCCCAGCATTCTTTCTTCCCTGAAAATCCTGCCTAGCTGTTGACCAATCAGCTTGTTATTAACAATAAGAGCAACACATATTTACAGTGTACAAAAATTGTTCCACAGCAGTCAGCAGCACCAAGAAAAGCAGAAAATCCACCAAAGAAGAGTAGCATGAGGACTAGGAAAATCTCCATCAAAATGGAAACAAGATTGCAAAGAATGGCAAGCAAATGATCTCTCCTGGGTAAAGGGGCCTAAAAGACATAGAACCTAATGACATTATCTTGTGTCTCCCATATATTATCTATGCACACACACACACACACACACACACACACCTGTAGTTAGTCTTCTAATTGTCAAGCTCAGTAGCATTTTTCCCTGTTGATCCATTGCTGACTCCCAAGCAGCCATTAACAATATATATGAAGTATAATTGTGTATAAATGAAGAAAAAGGAAAGTTAGAAAAAGACAAATTGTAGCAAACAGAAAGAACTGGGAAGAGTTTCTTTATGTAAGTAATAGAAAACTTCAAATTCAATGAAAAGAATGGAAGCCAAACAAGAAAACAGAGATAGGGTAGGGGGCAAAGGAAGAGAAAATGTGAAGAAGAGCTGATACTAGAGAGGCAGTGGGCTCTGAGCTTTTGGGGGGAAATCTCAGCAAAGGAAATCATCACCCTCAGGGACATTAAGGCTATAAGTCTCAAACACATCTTTGTTTTGGAACAATCTTTTTGTACACTCTGAAGATGTGTTACTCTCATTGGTTTCATAAATGGGGTGATGGCTTTTGGTCATTTGAGGGGTAATGGATGTTTGTCATCATTTGGGGGAGTTGGTTACAAGTTGTTATTTGTCATGGTCAGGAAAAAAGCTCAACAAAGAAGTTAGATTCAAGGATCTCTTTCTGTAGGAAAAGGAGAATACAGTATAGAAATGATGGAATAAAAATATAGATTAATGAATCTACTTTTATTCAAAAAGTAATGATTAATCTCAAAATATTTTACATTGGTTTGCATTTTGGTTCACTGATACAAATTTCAAGCTATTTTTGCTATAATGTATGTATGTTTCTACTCTTGTTTGGTGTATTATACTTATGGAGCTCATTTAAAAGAATAATATATAATTAAGAAATACAGTTTAGTATTTAGTCATCTATAATAATCAAACTTGTAGTCATTAGGTATGTTTTCAATGTTAAACAGATGTATTTAGATAGATAGATGGTCTTCAAAAAAATTCAAAGACCTACAGAATATGACATTTAAGATGTTTAATAACCTGAGGCTTTTTTTTTAGCAATAACACGCATATGCTCCTGACAGCACCAATCTACTTCAGAGAAGATGATGGGCATATAAGGACCTCAATATAGAGTTTACTTTCATTGTGGCAAAAGCTAGCCATTTGGGCAAGAAACTGCCATTGCCTCAATGGTTGACAGTATGCTATCCAAATTGGACAAACAAGGCAAAAAAGAAAGCAACTGCCAAACTTTGCCAAGACAAGGTAAGACAGTCCTTCAAAATTCCCTGCTTCTCAAAATGTCTGTCAGATATACTAGGCCTATAGGCCAAAGATAGATGACCCAACATTGCATATGAACTTTGGGTGACAGTCCAGGAAGCCAGATGTCCCTGTCATTAGGTAATATTACATCCTTCTGGGGTCTTTGATGTAGATAAAAGCTAAAGAGCTAAACTTATGGTTTTCCTCAGTTATGATAAAAAATAAATGAGGTAGAAAACTTTAGAGTCACAGAAACAAGATTCGATAATAGGGTATTTTCTCTAAATTTGCCAAATACAAATGGACTGGATATTGTACCTGTAATTCTTACTGGATATATTTTGCTGAATATAGTTTTATTATGCTAAAGTTAAACCGTTCCATTTAATTAGACAAAAATGGTGAAATNTTGTGGAACTCTTTTCGTACACTGTGAAGATGTGTAGCCTCATTGGTTTAATAAAGAGCTAAATGGCCAATAGCTAGGCATTAAGAAGTTAGGTGGGACTTGCAGACAGGGAGAGAGCTCTCTGAGATGTAGAAGGGCAGAGTCACTAGGAGACACAGGGAGAAGCAAGATTAGCATGCCATATTGAAAAAAGGTACTGAGCCATGTGGCAGAGAGAGAGTAGATAAGAAATATGAGTTAAGTTATAAGAGCTAGTTAGAAACAAGCCTAAGCTATCAGGTCAAATTTAGCTTTTATANTTAATAAGAAGTCTCTGTGTGCTTATTTGGGAGCTGGCTGTCGGGACAGAAAAGTCTGCCTACACACCTTCCCATGCCAGCTTTCTGATTCTATGATTTTGCCAAAAAATATTTCTTCTATATGGGATCCCACAACTAATATGACCACTTATCATAAGAATAATTATTAAAAGCTCTCACCACAGCACATAAGAGCTTAAAACTAAAATACTATTTTTTTAAAAGGAGTGTTCACNTATGTCCTATAGAAAAAAGATGTGGAAGAATNAATATTAAAGCAAGGAATAGCAAAGGAAGTGTAGGTCAAGCTAAGCATGCATATTTGCAATGTGTATTTTGCCACACACAGAAATCACATTTTATATTTAAAAGTTAATTTGTGTTTTAGAGAAAATGAGGAGGAAAGAGGCAGATCTTCTACTATCTCATAAAATGTTGATGAACAAGGAAATAGAGACATCACTCATTTCACACCCTTACATCTGACCAAAGGCATGTGATGGCAGCATTGTTTAAACTACTCAATTAATGACATTTTTTGTAGTTTTATGCGCTAATAGCACAAGTCTTTTGACTTGAATACAAGGCTACTCCATGACCTGCTGGTTTACTCTCTGTAAGTATTCTTTACTTTAAGTGCGNTATCAGTCAGTTTGGTGATTTAATGGCAGCCATCCTGAGGGTAGTAAGTCTTTCCTAAGTGTAAGCAGATGTATCTGTCTCCTACTATAGGAAATAGAATTAAGCAAATATTAATTTTAACCACATTGCTTCTCTGGCTTGATCGTAAAGATTCAGTCATAATGCTTCTACATGTCATACACAGCAACAGTGAGCTGAGCAGTCTGCAGTCTTACTTATTTAAAATTAAAAGGCTCATTCTAAGGTACAGAGCAACATTCAGATTTAAAAGGTACAAGTGNATTTGTTTATAGAGAAATTGAGACGGCCTGGTGATCGAGGACATCTACACTCACTAAGCTCACCTACAGAACTTGGTACTAGTGATACTAGACACAGAATGATCAACCATTTGATAGCTCTAGACATGTAAGTTTCAAAATGTTGTTTGCCACACTTTTAGAATGATTCAATTTAAAAAAAAACAACAAACTTTGTCTTTAGATAATTCAATATCACAGTGTCTGGTAGATTGCTGCTTCTTCCAATGTTTTTCAACACAGAAGTTTTCTGCAAACCTTTGATGTTCAAGTATAGGATCAAGTAACAGCCAGAGACTTTCAGTGCAAGGGAAGAAAATAGCATTTGGCTCGATGTCCAAATCCTACTTCATTGTTCATTTACAAAAACTAAAATTATAATAAAAACAAGATTATGGACTTTATATAGACCTGTAAAATANCTCTGGAAAACTACAGATCCAGAAAAAAAAACTAATCAAAAACTTCTTTATCGGCTGCAAAGCTTTCTAAAAATGCAAGAAATATTGTAATAAGGAACAGAGGTAGAGTTTGGCTCTGAATTGCGTTGCCCACCTGCAAGTTATTTTTAGGAGTCCCCAAGAAAGAAAGGAAAACATTTAAAGAAGTTTCCACAAGTCCTCATAAAAAGTGTTCTGTGGTTGAATCTTCACTCTGTCTATGCACGAACTTCCAATAAACTGAAACAGGAAAATAAACAAAAGATGATAAAAGGGAAGTTTAAATGTGTCATTGTGAGAGAGGAAGAAATGGAAGTGTTTCAGCTAATTATTCCAAAGCTTGTTAGTTTTCTTTCTTCTCTTCATCACTCAGGCTCAAAGAAAATTATACTCACTGTACAGGACACATGAGATAGATAACTTTAGAAGAAATTTGTAAAAGTACTTTCTCTCTCTTTCTGGCACTCAGAATGCATCATGAAGGGACAACAGAAATGCAGTTCTCAGACTGAGTGAAAGAAACTCAAAGAACAATAACAACAACAACAAAAATCATGGTGAGAGATTCANATCGTCCCTTGAAATATATACTTTCTATAAGTGATGAGTCAGTCCAGTGAACAGGTAAGGAGTCACACAGCAAGTGCCGATTTATATTCAATCTTCTACTTCTACAGGAAGGATGACAAACCACAGAATTATGTAAGAGTCACAAGCTAGTGCCTGCATAGTACTGGCTGGGATATAACAAAGTTGGTAAAGTACTTGCCTAGCAAGCAGAGAGGCCTGGGTTCAGTCTCTAGCACCTCATAAACCAGGTACAGTGCCTCACACCCCTAGTCCTAATTCTCAGATGGTGAAGGTAGGATGATCAATTCAAGGCCATCCTCAATTATATAGTAAATATTAGGACAGCCTGAGCTATCTAACCCACAGGACCCTGAACAAAAAAACAGCAACAAGAAAATTAAATCAATAAAATTCAGGATGACAGAACTTGACTTTACTTTGTTTTGGGTTTTGTTTGCTTGCTTGCTTTTGTTAATTTTTGTTTGTTTTTCCTTTCCCCAGTAAATTCTAAACGTGTATTTCAGGTTACAAAGGGTTGACAATTCAGCATAATATACTCATAAAGTCCCTCTTTCTTGTTATTTTTATTTTGTGGGAGAATGTTAAACAGAAATTCCAGAAAGTGTAAACCAGGTTCAGGCACTACAGCATGGAGAAACTGCAGATCTAGGAAGTTTCTCTACATTCTGGCTTCTATTATCACCTATGAAATCTTTTTTAGAGAGTCACTACAATCCATTCTTCACCAAACATTAGGGATATTTTCTCTGTTAATTTCTTCTGCCCTGTATTCAGCATTTGTAGTAATGCGTCACTCTCCATATAGCAGGGTGCTGCTTTGCCTAGGTTCTGCCTCCAGTGCTGGCCACTACTTCTTCAACACTGTAATTTTACTTCCTTCTTTCTCTTTCCCTCTGTATATAAAGCCTCTGTATATACAGCTGACTTCAGTCCTGGACCTTCCTGATTTCCCATCTTCACTTCACAGTCTTGTGGCTCTCACTGCCTTGTGGAGCCATTCACCCATGGCCCAGCATCTCCTTGATTTCTCTATCTAAATAGCT
Source organism: Neotoma lepida (assembly GCA_001675575.1). Classification (NCBI taxonomy): domain Eukaryota; kingdom Metazoa; phylum Chordata; class Mammalia; order Rodentia; family Cricetidae; genus Neotoma; species Neotoma lepida. The sequence continues at coordinate 7,514 of LZPO01055696.1, read as the reverse complement.
ACTAATCACTTAAAACTTCATATAGTAGAGAAAGTTTTTTTCTTTTTTTGTCTCTCCATCTATTCCTTTTTGTGTCTTTCCAACCACATTAATAGCACAATTATCTATCTTTAGTGACATTGAAATTAGAAGGTATTCTTAAATTTTCTCTTACATCCAATCCATAATTAATTCCTTTATTTCTATCTTCAAATCATAACTTAAATAGGTTCTCCTTTCTTCCCTGTATATCACTGGGACATCCTTATCTGGGGACCTCTTCTCCTGCACCTGGATTATAACAGCTGCCTCCTCACTGTCTTTCTTGTCCCTCTGACTCTCCCACAGATTAAAGAGTCATTTCTGAAACATATAAATTATAAGGCAATTGAACATATGCATACACTTTTCTCCTTTAATTAAAATCCTGTAATAGCTTTCTCCTGTAGGAAATGTAAAGCTCTCAACATGGCCTTTAATGCTTCACCTACTTTTCCCTCTACAGTCTGTATACCATATGCCAGTCATACCAACAAAATGCCTGGGCATCAATAAAAAGAAGCTCTTTGCTGCTCCAGGGCCTTTGTGTTATCTGGAGTATCTTCTCTGCTTTTTCTCACACTTCATCCTAATAAATTTTTCCCTTCTCATCTTTAAACTTCCACTTTCCCCTTCTATAACCATTATCATTCTGTTTTGTACCACAGTTTATTTCCTTCAGAGCATTTGTTAGTAAAATGACTTCAATCATTTTCTTTCTTATTTTCTGCCCCTTTTATATCCTGAACATAATTATCTCCCTGCTGCCCCTCCAAAATCTGTCAGTGTGACTGGTATACTATAAGCACAGAGTAGTCACATACTAAAGGAACAAATGAGTTATTGGNTAAATGTATGAATAATGAGTGACAATAGCAGAAAGAGTCTGGGTGTTATTTGATAATATTTCAGTCTACCAGGGGGTGAGTGGAGTGTGAATCAATTATGATGTACTACCACAAGCTGTGGGAAAGCAATCATAGGATGAGAGGTGCACATAGATACGCCATCATTTACCAAATAGAATGTGACCAGAGACAATGTCTCTGGGCTGCAGTTTTCAGTGATGTTAGAGGTATCATTTCTGCTCCATGCTATGCTCACTGAACAGAACTTCTTTCCACACTGGACTCTGGCTAAGACACATGCTAGCAATAACCCATAGCTCCCTAGAATGGACACAGGCACCATGCAGGAGGGTTGGATCAATGGAGAACTGCAGCTATCCCTAGAATGTTGATGCAGAGGGAACCAGTTGAAAGCTCTGAACAAGTTTCCACCTAGAGGACAGAGATCTTAAAGGAGAGAGGCTTAGAAGATGCTCTCTTAAGAGGGCACAAGCACTCAGTACACAATTGAACCTTTCCCAGTTGCACTGCATCACTCACCACCTTGACAATCCCTACACATTCTTTCCGCATCAGTTTGAATATGACGGTTGTCCTCTAAGAACCCAGTATGTTTAAAGACTTGGTACCCAAGGTGCTGCACTGATATAGAAGCTAGAGGAAACATCAGGAAATNGGACTCAGTGGAAGTGGGAGATCCTCACGTGCTTCTCCTGTGACCCTGTAGTATCTTCCTTGATAATTCCCAAGAGGCTAATGTGATAAACGGGACAAGCCTGTCCCTGCCTTTCGTCTTTTACACTGTGGTTCTATTTAAAGCTGCAATAACTTAGTAGCTTCTGAATGTCCTTCTCCCTACACCATGAGGTGAAGCTGTCAAGTGAGCAGCCATCACAGTGTCTACAATCATATTTGGATAGAAAGCCTTCAAAGCAGTGAATCAATCATTTTTTTGTTCTTTATAAAGATGGCCATCTCTGTAATTTTGTATTGCTATACTGAAGAGAGAAGACTTTGAAAGGCACTATACATCTCTTCTCCTCTTAAAAGATGTTGCATTTGATCAAAAATGCTCATCCTAGGCCATTATAGATGTCTGTCATGACCTAATACATTGGACAATGGTATCTATTTGGTATATTGCACTAGTCATTACAGGGTTCCACAACACAACACCATAGACTAGATGACTTAAGCAAGTCTTGGATGCTGAGATCTGGGACCATAAGACCAGTCAATCTGCCAGCTACCCATCCTAGACTCTCTTCTTGGCTTTCNCAGGGCTCCATTTTTGCTGTGTCCTCATACGACCAATAGAAGACCTTTAATGTCTCTTCTTCTCCTTCTTCTCTTTCCTCTCCTCCTTCAGTTGTCAGTCAAGAAGTCAGGAAGAGAACCATCCTCATGAAGTCATTTAACATTGTTTTCTTCCTCACAAACTATTTCTGAATACTTTTTGGATTAGAATTTAAAATTTTGGAGATGGCAACAAAAATTTATTCCATAACATACAGTCATCTCATTAAGATTATGTCTTCATATATTTTAATCTCTGTAGATTAAGTTCTATGAAGTGAAATTTCACTAAGAGGATGGCTAATTAAATGAGTGAATAACAATGTTTCTGCATAAGGTAGATATTGACTTAGGTAGATATTGGCAATTATATTTGTATTTGGTTATGCAGTTCTTTNATAGGATTATAGAGAACCAAGAAAAATAACAGTATATATGGGGAAATGCAATCATGTAAGGGCCCAAGAACCAAGAAGATGAGCCTGGGCTTATGACTTCACCTGGTCCACTATGTATTTCTTACATTAGAGACACACTATCACGTTTCAATCCCATAAGCCATTTGAATTTTATGTGCTGTGCATTGCATGCATTTCTAGTATGGGAAAGTCATAAACAGTTTGAATGCTAAAAAAGCAAGTTCTCTTATTTCCAAATACTACATTTTATTTACCCTGGTCATGACATTTAACCCAGGGCCCATAAATTTCATAATGGTATTCATGAGCTCTGTCATCTTAACCTCATGATTTTCTTAAATAATATCTCACTGCCTTGAATTCTAATTTTTGAGAACACTCTGATACTTAGAAGAAGTGAAAAATAATTCTTGATTTCAAAATATCATTCCAGGAATTAGTTCATAATATTTATAAACCCAAGTAGCTTCTGAAATCCCATTGACTGCATCAACCAAGGAACCTTGAAAAATATATAGTACATCAATGTCCTCAACAGATGCAGACATCCAAGTAATAAAATGAAAATAACTATGGTCATTTCAAATGAAATTTCTCCTCATAACTTCTATTTATAATCATAACCTTAATTCATTTAAGCCTAGTTACCTTCTCTCAGAGAATAAATATTTTTATAAAGACTCATTTGTGTCTGAACATGCACTTTCAAATGTCTACGCCTAGTGTCTATCTTTCAAACATGGTCTATTTCATATCAATAATTTTACAAACTGTGTTATACTCTGGGCAGTTTTCACTCTCCAAATCATGATCTACTTTTTCTTTCAGCACCTGCCATCAGATTATTCTGCAATTGATACGAACATAGTAGGCTAATTAATCAATATTNCATTATATTTATTCCCTATTTAATTATTTGGTTTTATTTATTTATTTAATTATTTTGTAAAATTCTCTGCTGAAAACAAGGAACTGTTTTCATTGTATTCATTAAAATACCTATGCCCCTAGAATTGTGCATGGCAAAGAGCAAGCAATAAATGAATACCTCCTTGGTTATGTCTGATTTCATCTTATTTAAACTAAATTCATTAAGTCATATTACTACTTGTAAATAAATGCCTATTTTTATGTTTATAAACTCTCTAGTTTTCAATGTTAGAAACTGGAAAATAGTTTGNTCTGAGATCCCATTTAACATAAACAGACAGCATAAAATGTTTCTGAAGCCTCACTTCCAAAATTATTCCAATGACCCATCCAACTATCCACCAACAAATAATTTCCACCCTGGCTCATTTGCCCTCTTGTGTCTACCACCACATTTAGTCCTTTCTACATAATCAATCACTCTATCAATCTCCTTTATGTAGCAGAAATTTATGGTGCATTCGATTCAAGATTTTGTTCAGAGCACAAGAAAAACACTATTCTTTCAGGCAGAAACAGCACAGAATAAGTCAATTTGAAAAGTCTGGAAAGAGGTTCCCTGTTATCTCTTATGGCTTTCTCTCAGCAGCTCATGTCCTTGTTCTGCTGGTACACCTTTATCTGATTGCTTGTTCCGTTCATTTCCTGAGTTCTTAGCACTTTCTGTCTTTTGACTTTTATGTTTACCTATTTACTTTTATTTATTTCTGTGTTTGTGATGTGTGTGTGTGTGTGTGTGTGTGTGTGTGTGTGTCTGTCTGTCTGTCTGTCTGTCTGTCTGTCTGTGTGTCTGTGTGTCTGTGTGCATGTGATGTGGAGCACATGTGGAAGTCAGAGGACCACTTGTGAGAGTGGATTCTGTTCTTACGATATATGAGTTCACAGGATGTAGCACAGATTATATGATTTGGTGGAGACAAGTGCCTCTCACCACCGATCTACCATACCCTTAAAGCTTTCTGAAGACAGGTCAGGCTGATATATCATAAAAACTTAAGTTGACCAGGTTTTAAGAAGGTCTTAGCTGGTNAAAACCTTATAAAATCCTAGACCTATACACATGTTGGTAATCTAGCCATTCACAAGATTGATACCTCAGCCAAAGATCCAGCTTTCCCTGGAAAACATGGATGAAAGGCAAAAGTCATTTTAGTTAGAACCTGGGTGTCAGCACTTTTTCAAATAGTCATCAGATAGTTGACTAGAGTTAGTTTTTTTATGTTTGTTTGCTTTTGAGTTTTTGTTTTTTTGTTTGTTTTTGGAATAGTGACAGTGATGTTTACTGTCATAGTAGTTAAGAGATAAAGTATTTCTGGCAGAATTTTGCAAAACATAAAGTCAGGCCTGAATTTCTGAAATTGTATTCTAGCATGTATTAACAGTTCCTTAAGAAGTTCGTAAGCGCTCATACACCATGGCTAATTAAACAACAAAAAATTGATTTCTGAAAGTTTATTGTATTTAAAATGCATTGGGGACTCAGATCAACAGTTAGTGGATAGAAGAAATCTTTGTGGGCAATAGAGCTGTTCTAAAGTATATTTATGGTGATGGCTACATAACTTCTAATTTTACCTAAAGTCAATGAATGCTATATATCTGCAACATATGAGTTATATGCGATCTAAAATATGTCTTATTTGGTCAGGTATATGAAGTATATTTATTTCACATTAAATGTGAGGCTGTAAATTATTCTGATTCTACTCTGTATTTTTCTTCTGTACTAGTTTAAAATATTACTGAAGAGAATAGCCTAAAGTTGAATGAAAATTAACTATTGATCCCACTAATTCTAATTGAGAGTTTTTCAGACACAATTCAACTTCAGAAAGTGAGATTATAACTGTGACATTATTCCTTTTGAAATCATTTTATACCATTTACCACCTACCCAATGTGAGCCATTTAGAGTACACACTTTCATTGCTTTTAGAACAAATTAGTTTGAGGAAGTTTCTACATTAAAATGAATAAAGGTAAATATTAAATGACACAAGATCTTAACATCTGGTATGAGGAAAGATACAAAGAATATTAAAACGTTTAATTCTTATTCTAAGGTTTACTCACAATGAGATTATTTATTAAGCAGTGAGGCTTTAAAAGTTAAAAAATTATTTAAGATGGATTATTTACCTTTAAAATTTTATGAATTAAAATAAAACATGTCTCATTTAACTCAGATTATCATTAATTACTGAAATAATTTTTATCAATGAGGACCACNATTAGAATTTATGACTAAATTGAAGATAACCGGATGTATAATTCACCAAAATTTCACACAGTGAAGAAATTAAGCAAGGGACATGTTTGCAAATCAAAATATGAGTGTATTTTTATGATTGTTTTCAAAGAAGTAACTTTTGGCACAGATCCCAGGCTCTACATTCAGAACAGAAATTAAGGCAATTCAAGTCTCATTGAGAATTATCATTAGTAATACAGAATAAATAGGGGAACTCACATGCTGTCTCCGTAACCTAACATAATAAAAAAAATCTAAAATTGTAGAGATTCCTAATCTGTTCTGTTTCACTTCTTGTTAGCAATGTGTGCAAGTAGTAAGCTAAGTAGAATAAGAAACAAAAGCATAAGCTGGGCGGTGGTGGCACACTTGGGAGGCAGAGCCAGGCGGATCTCTGTGAGTTCGAGGCCAGCCTGGGCTACCGAGTGAGTTCCAGGAAAGGCGCCAAAGCTACACAAAGAAACCCTGTCTCAAAAAA
>LZPO01055695.1:22633-35229 GCA_001675575.1 Neotoma lepida | reverse complement strand
AACTAACGTACACATTTACATCAAACACTATGATTTCTAAAATATACATTTTTATACTTATAAATACATAAATTTAGGATCTTCAGATTGGCCAATCAACAAATATCAAATGATGATTTGGATATATGACCATTTGAACCATTTGTGGAAGAGAAACAGAGTCTGCAGTTTGGTGCAGCCCACTGGAATTACTTCAAGTATGTACGTATCATTAGTGGGAGTTCATGAGNAAGAATCACGAGGCTGCTGGCCAGTAGAATAGCCAAAGATGGAGCCAAGCTTTCCTTCCACAGAAATTCTGCAGGAGCGAGAGCCACACACTGAACTCACTGCTCAGTTAATGAAGTCAAAAGCTTACTTTACNGCAGTTGTTACTCCAGTGAAGTGACAGACTCTCACAGACACAGAAATCTTGAGGGCCACAGGCCCCCCTCTTTCACAGACATCAGCAAGGGGATGGATAAGGCAGCAGTACNATCTCGAGATGTTCTCTCCCTGCAGTGCAACAGCTGGCTACAGAGAAGCAGCCAGTGATTAACACACCCAAGCTTATTAGCGAAATGCAACCTGTTTCCGCATTGCTCAGCTGGGATGGCTGCAAGCCTTCCATGGTTTTTCTGANCTCAGAGCCAATGTNTCCACCTCAGACCNTCATAGGTACTTATTTTAACTGTAGTTTTCTACTCTGAGAAGTGTTTACATCTAAATAGACCATAAAGGAAATAAAAGCCAAAAGACTGTAAGGCATAGAAGAAAAGAGAGATGGGTGTGTGTGGAAAGTTACTTTAAAAAATACACTTCATAAGCTTGGTGGCTGATTTTGGTATCTACACTTGGCCACAGGAATCACTGGCGAAACTCGAGGTTGGCATCTACTGCTAATCAGTGTGCCACTGTCGTCAGATTTAATGCAATATTTGGCTCAGGCATTTTTAAAAATCCCCTATTCCAGCTAAAATATTTACACAGTCCTATGTGTCTCACTTAATGCTTGTTAAGCAATCGTCTTTTAAAACTCCACAGACACTTGTAAATCTGTCAGGAGAATTGTGGCCTATAAACAAGGCTTCACATAAAGAGGGCCACATTGTCAATTCGCTGGGAGTCAGGATTTCTCTGGATATGTTTGAAAATAAAGTTGAAGATCAGAAATAGTTTAGAGTGGGTAATAGAGTGGCCGACAGTCTCCCTTGTTGGACGCTGTTAGTTGTATTAACGGGAAGCTTCCAGACACTGACCTCAGCTATTTAAAGCCAAGTTCTCCTGTAAACCTGTCACAGATCCTACCTTGCTCTTGAGTTATGGCAAAAGGAGAGCTGCAGGTCCAACAGCCCATGGTAGTCTGAATCCCTGCGTCGGTCTACTTAGAGGAGATGAGCTGGTGAAACCTTTAAGTGGAGGCTATTTATGTGGTTACATGTGATTTGTGTGTTATATGTTGGGGAGAATGAGGGGCTGTGACACAGCTGACCTGAAGATTAAGCAAGATTCTCTGAGAAAGGGTAGGTATTATAATAAAGTCTGAAATGCTTGCTGAATTCANTGATATCAGCCCTTATGCTAATGAGCTGAACAAATAATTTTTAAAGCAAAGGAGGCCCATTTAAGCTTTCTCATGCTTGACTGGGGAGTCCCAGGAGTTTGTCTCTGTGTCTAAGAAATGACCAGGTTCTTGTGATACTACTGAGCAAGCTGTTCAATTATTTATTCCTAGTGGCTAGCTAGCTGCCTTATTTTTGCTGTTCCATCCAAGAACTCGCCACTATGGATTGTGACTTACAATTACTTTTATAATGGATTTAAAGATGAAAAATAATTTTAAAATACATATCATCAGTTTGAAAACTTACTCTAAGCTTGAATTATTCCATTTTGGATGGGGCTCCCAACCCAAAGGGAAATATGACCTTGGATTGTAAAACATAATGACTCCACACTACAGAATCAGTTGAAAGACAGGCAGCAGTATTTGCTGATGCTCTCTATGTGGTCGTAATTGTGAAGGGTTTTGCACATGCATTTGTGAAGCTGCAAAACAGAAAATAGAGCATATGGGCTGTATCTTCCCATCCTAGTCAGATCTGGAAGTTAAAGCATTGTCCTTAGAAGCAATCTGATCCTGTTCCTAGCAGGAGAAAAATCTGAAAAGCAAGTAATGGTAAACTTCTTCCATAGAAGTGGGAATAATACTCGTTCTTAAAATGTGTTTCTAAATGGCTTGATATTTCAGTGAGTTTATTTAAAATCAGCAGTTAGCCCAGTGCTTAGAATAAATATTTGCTGAAAAAATAAACACACTGAAAAGGTCAAACAAGGTCCTCCTATTCTGCAGATTTTTTTTTCTTTATACTGAGGGATTTGATGATTTTTTTAACAGGCATCTAAATGATCCAGAAAAGTAATTTAAAAACAGAAATGGTCTGATTTAGTGTGGTATCCACTATCCTAGTTTTTCCTTGGCTGTTTATTCTTTATGTTACAGAGCAGGGAGGATTGGTGGTCCTATCCTGTGTGGTTATCCACTCTAACGTAGACCTACATATCTTTGTCTAATTCCTTCAAACGATTGCAAGTTCTTAACCTTTAGAGTTAAAATCAAATCACCCTTATATTTACGGCCTATAGTGTCAAAGACTCTAGCAGGCTATCTGCATTTTGTTTTCTTCTTTACTTCTCACAAGAACTTCTAGAGCTTGGTCCTGTCATGTTCTCTGGTTTTTTTCTTTTTGTTTTTGTTTTCCAGGAAAGGATGAGAACAGTCACGTAGATCATCAGTAGCTGGGACAGAATCTGAACCCAGGGTATCAGATTACCATCATACTATCCTGCTCTCACTTNAATGTCTCTGGGAAAACTGCACTACTTATGTGAGTTCCTCAGGGACTCTAAAGGCACTAGGGAGACATTAGCCAAACCTCCAAGTGTCATCATGGGAATCCCTTTATTTTAAATGGGAAAAAAAAGAAAACTGAAGGTCTAGCAAGAAGTGAGGTTACTACATGACATGACAGCCATCAGAACTAGGGTTGCCAGTTACCATGTAGATTCACTGAGCTTCCCAAGGATAACTAAAAGGCAGAGCCACAGCTCACGGCCTCTGTCCATCTAAAACCAAGAAACCTGGGGGTGAATCTAGGAATAAAGACACTGCTAATACCTCCACTCCCTTTCTCTGAATAAAGAGGTCTCCTCTTAACTGTTCATTTGGTTTTCTGACACAAAAGGTTTCACTTGTGCTATGTGAATCTTTCACAAGATTCGAGATACACAATTTACTTGGGTGGAAAAATATTTTGTTATTCACAAAACCACCCACAGATCTTCTTCTATTTAGAAAATATTTGGACCTAATACAAGTTTCTGTTGCTGTCGCTTGAGCACTAGCTTGGCAACTGAGAGTCGAGTGTCAGGCCTGGCTGGATGATCCTGGTCTTACTGCTTCCTGTCTCAGACTATGGTCTACTACTATGGAAGAATGGCTAAACCATTATACCATTGTGAATTTATGGATGCCTCCTTCTTTTTATTTTACCAAACTTGCCAAGTTAATGATACTTTTCCAGTCCTCCACCCCCTGATTCCTACTAAGGTTAAAAGCTTGCAGTTCATAGGCTGCTTTCTGGTTTCCTAGTCTTCTTATCACTGAGTTTGTCACTATCAAGAGCAGCCTCGTTCTTTCCAAACTTGTGCCAGTTGCTATTTTTACTGCATTTACATAAATTGTTTGAGATACTCGAGATATATAAAAGTGCTGCTTATGTACGTTTAAGTGAGACAGATGAAATGCTATTGTTAACTATAGGTATAGGAGATCAATTGAGACTAGGGAGCCAGAGCAGCATGGTGTAGTGATCCTGGGACAGGAAGAGGGTGCAGATGGAAAAAGTAGTGAGTTCCACAGAAACAATGAAGTCCAGTTAACAGAAATGTATCAATGCTGGTTTCTTAGTTTTGGCAAACACATCACAGCAATACAAGGTGATAAGACTGGGGAAGGTGGGTGAGGGCTCTATGAGAACTACCTCTTAACATCATTGTGACTTTTTGAATCAGTTAAAATTAGTCCAAAAATAAAACAATATAAAGGCATGAGCAAGACAAGTTTTAAAGATTGAGGACAATTCTAAACATTTAGAAGGTTTTGTGTGGCATCTGTGAGTCATCACCCTACTTTAAATGCAAAAATCCGCAATGGGTGTAGACTATGTCAGGAAACCCTGGAGGGCTACAACTGATCCACAGCTAAGGAAAGGCTTCATTGTCAGAACGCTGTTAAGTAATGTTCTTTTAACTTGGTACAGACTAAAGAGTGAGGGATACAAGTATCACATTCTATGATTACTCATTTCTCCCATTGACTGACTGACTACACTGGATATGAATTCCATGTCTAGGTATTATCAAAGCTAGAATACTTGAAGCATGAATTAATTCAAGAATGGATCTTTGAGAGTCATTTATAAAGAGAACACCTGAGATCTGAGCCTGATATAATTTTACAGTTGGCTTTTATATCCTGTAAGTGTTTAGAATCTCTGGGGGTTTTAGTTATTACAAGTCACTTAATTCTAGAGATGAACTCAACAACCCACAAAATAAGAGTTTTGTAGAGTACACTTAGACAACACGGCAATAACAACCTTATAATCTTAGAGTTTGAATGTATTTTCAAAATTATCTAGCAATGCCTATTAATAGCTGTTTTGTTTTTCTACAATTACAGTCTTCTAACTGTCAATAATTGAAGGACTCACCATCTCTCTGATTCATCATTATTCCTTTTGAAGAGCTTTAAAGTCTGTTTCTTGAAAGTGTTAACCTATTGATGCTTGTTGATGTCTCTGGCCATAAGGAATTAATCTAATTTCTCTCCAAGAGCAAAGTTAGAAATTGTCTTAGCTTTTTATTAGTGAGATAAAACCCATGGCCAAAAGCAGCTCAGGGAGGAAAAGACTGAACTCATCTTACAATTCCAGGTAACAATTAATTATTGAGGGAAGTCAAGGCAGGAACCTGGAGGCAGGAACTGAAGCAGAGGCCATGGAGGGACACTGCTTATTGGCTTGCTCCCCACGGCTTGTTCAGCCTGTTTTCTTATACAACTCAAGATCATTGTCCATGGGTAGCACCACCCACAGGGAGTTTGGCTCTCCCACATCAGCCATTATCAAGAAAATGCCCCACAGGCCAATCAAGGTTTCCTCTTCCCAAAATGACTCTCAATTGTGTCAAGTTAACAAAAAACTAACTAGGACAGTAATTATCTGAAATTGAGTCATTTCTATCATTATTGATTTGTCTGATTATTCATTTGCACAGCAAATACTGAGTGAACACTGAACATGTGGCAGGTCCTAATGGGCACAATATAGACTAATTTAAAACGTCATGTTAAATAAATACCTACATAGAGCAGGTGACAGAAGAGAGAACATTTACAGAAAATAAACAGAAATTAACAGCAACATCAAAATAGAGGGCTGCCATAAAGATCGTGAATTTAAAGTGACTGCTGAAGCCTTGGTAGGCAGAGAAGGCTCAAGGAATGGAGTGTTGCAGCCAAAAGGAACAGTTACTGCAAAGGTCCTAAAGTAGAAACAAGGTAGCTAAAGTATATGGGGAGGGAAAAGATGGCATGAGATGGGTGTGGCAGAGGTAGGGGAGGTAATGGCAGCATCTGGAGTATATGGCTCTAAGACTGGATCTGGTGCTGAGAACANTGAATCCAAAGCTGGTTGTGCTGGCAATCTGTCTGGTGGGTGGACACTGAATGAACAGGAGGTCTGGAATAGAAACAGGAAAACATGCTAGGAGTATTTCAGCCAATGGGGGATGCGCTGCACAGAGATGGAAGGCAATGGATTAAGCCAAGACGTTCTGACGGTGAGTATGAGCAGAGCCCACTGATGGGCTGAAATCCATATGCAAAGGCACAAGGGGAATAGAAGATAACATATATTGTGCTCATATTGGACAAAGGGATTGCCTTTATTTGGTCCTATAAATTGTATAAAAAATCATGGGAGTGGGTAGTACTGCCTTTATTTAGTCCCTGGATACTGGAAGGTGAGAAAACCAAATGACCTGCCAAGGGTTACACAGTTTATAAATCAAAGATTTGAATTCAGGACTTCTGACTCAGACGTTTCCAAATAAGTAGCTTTTATTTTATGCTTCTTGTCAATGGAAAACAAACAAACAAAATAACTAAATTCTGTTAACCATGCTGATTTATAACTAGTTAGTGAAACACAGGCACTGAGAGGGAGAAGCCAGGACGACACAATTCANCCAACTTATCCTTCCTACGTCATGGTGGCATAATCATGGCTTCAAAGGGAAACACAAACGTCTTCCATTAATTAAACGGATGGATCAAGTCTCAGTTTCCGCATCCTCTCTCCTTTCTGTATAATTCATCTTTCAAGGCATTCCATTCGGGAAATGTGTGACCTTTACCCACCACGCCACACTTAATTGAATGCTTTGCCTCAAAAGTCACAGCGTTGTTCAACCTTTTACACCCACAGACTTTCTGAAACACTTATCCCAGTTCCTTAAGGCCTGTTTGGTTGAAATCATTTTACAAAAATAAATCATATCAAAGTTTTTTTAAAAAATTATTTCTAAGACTTTGCTTGCAAGACTAAATATTTTTAACACCATGGCAACATGGTCAGGACTCTGGCTAATGTATCCAGTCTTGTACCAGAGTCCATACTTAGTAAACTTCTGCCATGGACAAACAGGCTGCAAAGGAACAAGGAGCTAATAAATTATGCATGGTCAATAATCATTCAATTCAGATCTTCTAGTGCTTCCTAAAAGGTGGTAAATGAGCAAGATCTGTCCTAATATGTCAATTCCCCACATCTCTTTAAGATACACCAGTGTGCACTGAGCAAACTCCAAATCTTTAGCTTCTGGATCGACTTAAGCATTACCTTTATCTGATACCTGTAGTACTTTTCACATGTCATCTCACCTGGGCCTTCCAGTATTTGCCTGAGTTGAGCAGGGTAGAGGAATATGATATCTTCATTGTTTCAGCTGAGCTTCACAGACATTAGGAGTGTGTCAAACTTGTGTAGCTTATCCTGTGGTCAGTAGGTGTCAGGACCAGAGCCTCCTGAAGCCCAGTCCAGCAATGCATCATTGAAATACAGCTGTCAATCACTTAGAATGAACTAGCTTATTGTTCTTCATGGGGAAGGGTTGTGTATAAATGTTATATACACGTCTAGTTTACAGANTAAGTACCATGCAAAGGACAGTGTCTCCCTTTCTTTAGCCTGCTGCTTCTTTCTCTTTAGTGGCAATGGCTTTTCACCAATTTAAAATGATCATTTCAGTATTTCGATGNACAACTACTGGCACTTTTTAGTTTTTCTTTGTGTAATACAAATGATGGCATTCTCTTCCCTCTCCCCTCTCCCCTCTGCCTCCATCATCCAACATTCTACTGCCCTTACAATGGATCATTTTGTCAAAAANTGCTTTCTCCCCATGTNTTTATCATTACATCGATTTATTATCATTAAATGGATTATCATAAATGGCTTTATTCATCGGTGATTAAGTACATTTTTTGTTATACTTATGATGTTTGGGTGCATTGGATGCATTAACTAAATACTTGTTAAGAATCTTCTCTCTGACCCCATGTTCTGATCTTGTTTGGAAGGTTTTCTCTCTGTATCACCTGTGATCCTGGACTCTGTGTTTCCCATAATCCGCATCCCCTGCCTAGGAGAACAGCATATTCTCTTCGAGCATTCTGAAGAGGACTGCAAATGGAGATCAGCTTTGTGAGAACTTACATTTCTCAAAAATGCTTTGGCTCTTTCCTCACATCTGACTGATGGTAGGGTGGGCATATGAGTCTGTATTACTTTTGAATCTGAAGAGAATATGAATATATATGAATCTGTGATACTCCCCCAGAATCAGATCCCCTCACAGCTTCTAGTGATGCCTCTGGAGAGTGTGAGTGGTACTTAACTTCTTTACTAAGTTAATTAGCTTGTTGGCAATGACACGGTTGTTTCTACCTGGAAGGACAGTTGATAAGTTGATAGTTTGTTAACTGTGTGCTGTTGAATAGGAGAGCTTTCCCAACGTGTAGACAATTTAGCTGCTTTGTTTAATATAACATATTTTTAATCTTTCCCAAATCCTTAATTTCACTAATCTATCCACTGAGAGTAGACCATAATTTATGCTTTTAAACTAAATTATAATCCGGGTAGTGGTGGCACACACCTTTAATCCCAGCACTTGGGAGGCAGAGGCAGGCAAATCTGAGTTCTAGGCCAGTCTGGTCTACAGAGTGAGTTCCATGACAGCCAGGGCTACACATAGAAACCCTGTCTTGAAAAACCAAACAAACAAAAACAACAACAAACAAATGAAAACCTAAGTTGTAAGTATAAAAATCACATATATACATTCAAATAATTGAACTATTTCTATTATACTACTCTANGCCTGTGTTAAAAGTTATACTGTAAGTTACATTTAAAATTAAAATATGAGCATTGTTTCACCATATGAAGAGTCTTGGAAAAATACAGAGCTACATGAATGAATTCATCTACTATTTCATATGATGATATATTTATTGACTATAGNTAAAAAGACCTTCAAAAAGGAAGGCTTTCTTGAAATTGATTTTCATATGTGCACTTATATCTGCTTATAATTAAGATTTTGAGGAAGAAGGTTCAAGTTTGAGGCTCATCCAAACAGAAGATTGACCAGTTCTGGGCTAATCTGGTTAGTACATAAAATAAAATAAGAACATAAGAACTAAAAATGCCTACAAATAGGTGGGACTAGGAAGACAGCTTAGTCAGTGAAATGCTTGCCACACAAACATAAGGACCTGAGTTCAATCCCTAGCACACAGGTGAAAAAGCAAGCCATGGCACAGACCCTATACAGGCCTAGGCTAGATGGGGTNCTAACGATGAGAGGGGAAGTGGACACATGGCCCTATCCCTAACCCAGAAGCTATTGCCAGTTGATAACCACTCACTCACAAAGGAAAGATTAGTTTTCTTCAATGAAGTCACTATACAAACCTCACTTAAGGGCAGGGCCTCATGCCCAGCAGTAGATGGCCAACACAAACCCAACTCAATTGTATGGTTGGAGGTATTTTTTGTCTCACAATACTTTGGGCATATTTTTTTCCTTTTTACCTTACAGATCTTTTGTTTATATATTATGATTTCTTATTTTTGTTTTTATGGACTTTTTATGTATGTAAATATGTGTGTCTATATGTATTTCTTGTGCTTTTCCTTTGGCTCTTTGTTTGTTTTGTCCTATTCTGGTTTATTTTGTTATTATTGTTATTATTTATTATTATTAATTATTACTGTTATTATTTTCTTGATGCTCATTTATATTCTAATGAGAGAGAGAAAGGGTGTGCATTTGAGTGAATAGAGAAGTGGAGGAGGATCTGGGAGGAGTTGGGGGAGGGGAAACTGTAATCAGGATATAGTGTATTTAAAAAAAAAATCTTATTTCAATAAAAAAAAACTCCAGGCCTCTAATCTCAGTGCCAGGAAGGAAGGGACAGGAGGATCCTTGGTGCTTGCTGGCCACTCATTCTAACCAGATTGGATACCCTTAGGGTCTCTCACAGGGAGACTCGGCCTTACAAAATAGAATGGAAAGTGACCAAGGCAGACACCTGGCACTGACTTCTGGCTTCTATATTCATGTGTATGTCTGTGCACATACACATGTGCACACTCACGCATGCACGCACGCACGCACACACACACACACACAATTACGAAGTAAAAATAACAATGCCTATAAATGGAGTAACTACAATTTGAGTTGGTATAGAGAAATTACCACTCTTCAATATTTGAATAAGGACTTTTAATGTTCACTGAATGCCTGGACTATGTGTTTCACTGAACTTCTCATTTAGGAAAGGCTTAGAAGGATTGGCACAAGAGGACAAAAATTTCTAGCATAAACATTTGTAGAATGATAGCAGAAAGTAAAAAGGTCAACAGAGTCTTACTTCTCCATAGCTGTCTAAATGTATTCCCAAATATATCTAAATGGAACATAAGAAAGGATGTTCCAATATACATTCTTAAATATTTAGAGGAAAAGATACAGTCAGAAAGTCAGAAACATCATGAAGGATATACATGTGAACTTGAATCTCTGCCATANTCACAAATTTGAGCATCTCTGCTGTGAGTTAACTGGGACTGACACTGTCCTGACATATGATGACAGTGCTGGTGTTTTNTGTTCAAGGAAAGATTTGATAAAGATCTCATTTATTATAAAGCTCAATCTTAATGAGAGGGAATGTTAACTAACTACTTTTAGCCAAAAAGGCAAAGTATCTTTATTCTTTGACAGTTTTTTCCAGAATGTGTGGACTTTTCAACATTGACCCAAAGAATTCCTACCTTATTTTCCAATTTAAAAATTAATGTGGCTTTCTTATTTCATATGCAGAATGAATTTTTTTCATGATAAAATGCTATCACAGGATCACATCAAAGAAATGTGTGNTTGAGAGTTGTGGTGATAGATTTGGTACCCTACTAAAGTTTGCCCAGGAATCAGAGGACAGAGCCAGCCACTAGATCAGACATAGAGGCCCAACAGTGGTGGCATACACCCTTAATCCTATCACTTGGGAGGCAGATATCCATCTGGATCTCTGTGAGTTCAAAGCCACACTGGAAACAGAGCCAAGCAGTAGTGGCACACACCTTTAGTCCCAGTACTGGGAAGCACACAGACCTTTAATCCCAGGAAGTGATGGCAGGGCGGAGAAAGGTATATAAGGCGTGAGGAAACAGGAACTAAAGCAGTTCAGCTGAGACCCTTTGGGGCGAGGACTCAGAGGCTTTCAGTCTGAGGACTTGTAGAGTTGGTAAGGTAATAGGTGGTGGCTGTGGCTTGTTCTGCTTCTCTGATCTTTCAGCCTTCACCCTGATATCTGCTCTGAGTTTTTTATTAAAAGACCATCTAGATTTGAACAACAGNGGGTGGAAGCAGATGACAGTAGAATCATTTCAAAAATCACTAGTGTCATTTGGTTTGAGCTTGAAGTGTCAAGACATCAAGGAGGATCTGCTTGTTTAACATGGATGGAACCATACAATAAGGGCTGTATGGTGAAGATGGTGTCAAAATCANTATTATGAGCAACACTCAGTGCCTTCTGTTATGGTTACATAGGAATGATCATTTGCTAGCAATTATCTTAAAACTTCAACAGTAATCCCAATACTTCTTCTTCACAAACTGCACTTCACAAATACATGTTTTGTAAAACACTAAGTGCTCAGTGAGGGAAGAGAANAGAACTGATACCTCATTCTTTAGGCTGACAGATGCTATTTTAAACATGGTTAAATCTTACTTATTTCAAAATCTGAGGAGTTTCCAAGAGCTTCTGATAGTCTCATGTACACAAAGGTCCTATATGATATGCTTTTTAAAAATGTTTTCTTGTATGTTTATTTTATATCTATGGCTATCTTCCCTGCATGTCTGTGCACCATGTGTGTATAGTGCCAGAGGAGGACAGAAAAGAGTGATGGGTCCCCTGGGACTAGTGTTACAGACAGCTGTGAGCTGCCACATGGGTGAGGGAAATTAAACCCAAGTCCCCTGGAAGAGCAGCCACCACTGAACCATCTTTCCAGTCCCTATGATATGACTTAAATATATAGCATTTTGATATTTATTTAGAGTTGGAGAAATAAATGGCTCAGAGGGTAAAGGTGTTGGTCACCAAGCTTGCTGAGCTGACTTTGATCCTAGGAACTTACACAGTAGAATGAAAGAACCAATTCTTTCAAGTTGTCCTCTGATCTCCACGTGTGTGCCCTTGTATACACACATGCACCTACACACACACACACACACACACACCCCACACACACACACACACGGGGGCCTACGGAGCCATGTGCCAGTAAAGATGGCACTGAGAGGAGACAAGGAGGGAGGAACCCAAGTTGTTTAAAAAAAAATATGATTGGAGCTTCAGGTCGGGAGAGATGACCTCAACACATGATCTCCCTTATGGACAGTGTTGTGGATAACGTAGACAAGGCCCATGATAGAGTGACCTTTAAGATGATTGGCCCGGCAGTACATCTATCCCTGAGCATTGTGGTTTACTGCTTTAAAAGGGGCTTGCTGTTTCCTAATAAGTAAGTTCCTGCTTGATAGGTCTCCTCGCTGTGTCTGACTGTCTTCAGGCAAAAGGGAGGTTGGAGAACGGCAAGCGGTGCGCACTTACTTTTCCTCAGTTCCAGGTTGTCTCTTCTCTGGAGACCTAAGTTCCTGGTGGGGCAGGACCCTACACACACACACACACACACACACACACACGTAAAATTTTCAATATTTATCTGTCCTACAGACTTCTTTTTATAGCAAGAATTCATACTTCATCCAACATTATTGATGCTTCTACTGGGGGAATCCTACAACTATGGCATCAGTTAGGCTGTGTGTATCTATGAGTATGTGGTGTGTGTGTGAGTATATGGTGTGTGTGTGTATGAGTATGTGGTGTGTGTGTGTGTGTG
>LZPO01055695.1:8726-21088 GCA_001675575.1 Neotoma lepida | reverse complement strand
GGTTGATATATTGTGCACCCTAATAAAGCTTTCCTGGGGTCAGAGAACAGAACAGCCACTAGATTAGACATAGAGGCCAGAAAATGGTGGCACACACACCTTTAATCCCAACACTTGAGATCCCATGTCTTTGCTTGGGAAGGACACACGTCTTTAATCTCAGGAAGTGATGGCAGGAAGCAGAAAGGTATATAAGGCCTGAGGACCAGGAACACAGGCTTTTTAAACTTTCTCAGCTGCTAGTTCAGCTGAGATTCATTAGGACGAGGACTCAGAAGCCTGCAGTCTGAGGAAACAAGATCAGCTGAGGAGTCGGCAAGGTGAAGTTGGCTGTGGCTTGTTCTGTCTCTCTGACCTTTCAGCATTCACCCCAATATCTGCNTCCGTGTTTTCTAATTAATAAGACCATTTAGAGATTCGTGTTACATCTAGCGTCCAATGATTGTTGCGTGAATTCACGAAAAAGCCACTTGCCTGTGGCCTTGCAGTCCCCAGCTCAGGCTGCACANGCCNGTAGGATTTGCTGAAGAAGACAGAGGCAGGAAGATCCCAAGTTTGAGGCCAGCCTGGGAGACTTGCTGAGAAGTTACAGTTAGGCCAGGTCACAAACTGTGGCAACTGGACCATGGAGGTGGCTCTGCGTTTCTCACCATGTTAGTGTCGGCTACACTGCTAGTGGAGATGAAGGATTTGCCACTGCTTATTCAGAGAACAATTGCCAGGACCATCGTGTTACAAGAAAGCATTGGCAAAGGTCAGTTTGGAGAAGTTTGGCAAGGCAAATGGNGGGGAGAAGTTGTTGTGAAGATATTCTCTTCTAGGGAAGAAGGTTTGTGGTTCTGAGAGGCCCAGATTTTATCAGACTTTTATGTTATGCCATGAAAACATCCTAGGNTTTATAGTAACAGACAACAAAGACAATGGCACATGGACTCAGCTACGGCTGCTGTTGGATTACCATAAGCATGGATTCCTTTTTGGTTTCACTCTGTCCATGGCAATCAGTCTTGCCCATCTTCACATGGAGATTACTGGTACCCAAAGAAAGCCAGCTATTGCTCACAGAGATTTGAAATCAAAGAATATCTTGGTGAAGAAGAATGGAACTTGTTGTACTGCAAACCTGAGACTGGCTGTGAGACATGATTCTGCCACAGATAAAATTGTCATTGCTCCAAACCACAGAGGAGGCACACACACACACACACACACACACACACATACACACACACACACACAAAGAAAAATTCTACAGGGAACCATGAGCACGCCTAACAATGACTTTGAATCTCCAAAAAGATGATGGGATCCCACAAGGACAATTCCATGTGGACAATAATAAAGCCATTAGGCTGATTAACACCACCCAAAGACCAGCTTTGGACAATTTCGAAATGGCTAGCTGAGATGATCCAGCCTGACAGACTACTCAAACATGGACTTGAGATAAACCCTGCACTTTCCCACTATGCAGATACTGGACAAATGATACATCTAACTCTCTTAGGACTTGACAATTAACCCAAAAATTTTCTTTTCAGTATTCCCTAAAGATGCCTTCACCCCCAGACACAAGAAGTAATTTTAAGAATACAACACCCACATTCCTAAGAGGTGGGGTGGGTGGTTTTGGTCATTTGAGTTATGGATATTGTCATTGTTTATGATGGTTGGTTACAAGTTGTTAATCGTTAATGGTCAGGAAAAAAAAGCTAAACAAAGGAGATTAGATTCAGGGTTCTTGTTTTTAAAAAAAAGAAAGAAAGAAAGAAATAGAGGATATACATAAGAAGTAGATCATTGAATCTACTCTGGAAAAAAAGAGATATAGATATGATAAGATAAAAAATATTATTGAATCTACTTTTAAAAGGCAACTACTTGTTTTTAATATTTTACATTGGATTGGACTCACCAAAATAGGATAAATAATGAAATTTTTTATCTGAATTTGTCAAATGTTAATGGACTGGACATTGTTAATGTAATTCTTGACTGTATATATTGTATGTACTTAGTGTATATAATTTTTCTTATTTAGTTATAACCTTCATTTATTATTTTAGAGAAAAAAGGGGAAATGTAGTTGATATATTGTGCACCCTAATAAAGCTTTCCTGGGGTCAGAGAACAGAACANCCACTAGATTAGACATAGAGGCCAGAAAACGGTGGCACACACACCTTTAATCCCAACACTTGAGATCTCATGTCTTTGCTTGGGAAGGACACACGTCTTTAATCCCAGNAAGTGAAGGCAGGAAGCAGAAAGGTATATAAGGCCTGAGGACCAGGAACTAGAGGCTTTTCAGGCTTTTTAAACTTTGAGGCTTTGAGCAGCAGTTCAGCTGAGATTCATTCGGGTGAGGACTCAGAAGCCTGCAGTCTGAGGAAACAAGATCAGCTGAGGAGTTGACAAGGTGAGGTTGGCTGTGGCTTGTTCTGTCTCTCTGATCACTCAGAATTTACCCTAATACCTGGCTCCATGATTTTTATTAATAAGATCTTTTAAGATTTGTTTTACACTGTCTCTCTGTATCTGTCTCTGTCTCACTCTCTCTGTCTTTCTGTCTCTCTGTCTCTCTCTCTCTCTCTCTGTTATGTGTGTGTGTTTGTGCTGTGTGTTGAAGATTTAGCCCAGGGCCTTAGGATGCTAAGCATATACACAACCATTGAACTATACACCTTCTCCCCAAATAACTTTTTATAGTTACACTACTTAATAAGATTTTTCTTTCACCAAACCAGTAAAAAGTACACATCTAACCCCATAGCCTGANTTCTTTCCTTTTTAAGCTTCACTACCATTTGTAGTGAAAAATACCAAATTCAGGGCAAAACATTCTCATTAACAGTAATCTACACCACACATTTGGGGTATCTACAATACATATATAAGATAAAGTCTTTGCCATCTTACATGAACAAAATCTAAACAAGTAAGAGAATTAAACAGTCAGCTACTGTGGTAGTGGACGATGGAGTTCTGAATACAGTTTCTCCCTCCATAAGGGAATACAGGGAAGGGAAATGCACATAATAAAGAAAATAATTCTGAAACTCTTAGATACATCACAGCATGGAAGAAATGAGTGAAGGTATTGGATGGAAGCCAAGAAGTTCACTGTGAATGAAAAAGACAGGGGGAAGTCAAGGAAGCATGCGGTGGGGGAGGCAACGAGTGTGTCTGTCTCAAACAGAGCTCCCGGGCTGTCCTACCCACCCTCAACAGAAGGAACTAGGGCTCGTCAGCCAGTAAATATAGCACTAGGACATGGAGGTAAAACACACACCTCACCTTCTAAGCCACAGGCAGGATGTGTCATGGAAAGCCATCTCCTTGCAGCATATCCAGTTTCATAGTATGGCTGCTTCACCACCCTTGAGCCAGTAGCCAGCTACATTAACACCAAGAACTTCGCTTTTCTTATCTTGTGAGAATTCAAAAGTAATACTAATTCCACAGGACCACTGTGAGAGGCGAAAGATGTGCTACATATAAAGAATCTATGAATAATAATCACACAATAAATTCCAGTTAAGGCTATTCTCCATCCCTCTATGTTCACTTGCACAGAATCCAGTCTTGCCTTGCAGGAAGATTTTGATTTACTACTTCCGAGACTCACATCAGTGATATTTGTACACCCACTGGCCATCGGTTAAATTCACATCTTTTCTGGCAAGGCGTGGCTAATGCTACTCAAAATTATTCCTTTCAATAGAGTGGTGTCATGCCTGTCCAGAGACCTGGGGCCTGACACCACTTGAAACTTGCTAATCACATCTGGTTTAGCTTTAGACATTTTCTGGGATTTTGCCAGCAGCTACGACATTTTAATGGCTACAATAAACCTCAAAGCCTCATCAAATCTTTGCTGTATGTGTGAAAATTATGTCCTCCTCAATTAAACATTCAATCTGGGTTCACACCAAGGCCTTATGGAAAGGGAGGTGAACCTGAATGGGAGCTGGAGATGAAACGGACCGCTGTGATTCTGGCCATCTCACCAGATGGTATTCAGAAGAAAAAGAAATTCATTAGAGAACCCAGGCTCTGCATTTTCTTTAAATATTTACTGGNTACCTTTCATGTGTTAAAAACACTGGCATCTCTAAAGATTAGCAGGGCATTTTTTGTTTAAATATTCAATGTGTGTGGGGTGGGGGGGTCACGTTCTCTCCTTTGTGTTTGTGGGACTTCATGTCTCTGGGAGAAGGCTAGCTTAAGGGAAATAACTCAGGTGCTGCTCAGTCTTCCTTTCTAAAGCTGGTTCACCAGCTCCAGAAGCTCGTGTGAGTCCTTGAAGTGACTGATGGAGTCAGTCAGTGTAGATGGGGAGGCAGGAGTGACACTCAGCAGCATCCCTAGCCAAAGTGAGATGCCCTGGGGAGTCTGTCCCTCCATTCTCCACCCACCCCTTTGCCATTCATCATCAAGCTCATACGCATGAGGACAGCCATGAGGATGTCAGGGGAGGCGGCCCCTGCCAGGAGAGGGGAAGATCAAACAGAGATCAAGTTTCTTCTCAAACATCTATGAAGGGTCAGGCCAAGGGCTTTACAAGGGGCAGAGAGACAGGACTAAGAATGGACACTAAGGGACAGTCCACATCTTGTATCCCCATTCCCCACTAGGGACATTTGNTGCCATCCTGAGAGTTGCCTGCCTCCTAACTACTACTGGAGAAGTATAGAGAAAACTCCATGTGATGGCTTATTATTCTGTTTTATTACAGTACAAATGCAGCTGGTATCAGAGATAAAGATAAAACTGTCAGTTCCTTAACAGAGAAAAAATAACACAAGTTCACATAGAAGACTCCTGTACAAAGGATCCATTTGGTTGAATTCATTCTCTTAACCACATCAACAGTGGGAGTGGGTGTGGGATAGAACCAGCATGCTCCTTTAAGAATAATTTACAACGTTAAAAATATTAACTGGTAACCACTATCCTTGCTTGAACAAGTTTTATGCCCAAGGTAAATACAAATGACTCCCTCTGCCACAGTGAGCACATCTTTCCCACTTTGCTTCCATGTCCAGGCCGGTCTCAAACTGAAGACTGGGGTTTTGGAGCACTCTTTCACAATAAACCTTTTTAAGATGTTTATTTTATGTTTGAGTGCAAAAGTATTCCTGGTTGAAACTCTTCATTTCCCCAAGCCCTCCTTCTGATACCCGGGGGCCCCATTTCCATATTAACACACTCCCTACATTCTCCATAGAACACTTCCATCGGAGGCACACCAGTGCCATGGCTAGTATTTATATTCCTGGACAAAGAGATGTCTCCACAGTGAAAACACAGAACTCAGAGATGCCAAAGGAAAATTCCTGCCCAAGAGACACATACTTTTTTTACCTTCTAAAAAGCCAAAAATGCGGCTTTCAGGCTTTTGGATTCTGTCATTAAAATTGTGAATTTAACTGAAATAGAACATTTACTGTGGGTTTTTATCTATCTCAATAGAGTTGTGTCAAAACCAGATACAGAGTTATGGCATGTGTGCATATATATGACAAGAATATATCTTTATATATACATATNTGTATATATGTATTTATATATGTGTATGTACATGTGTAGTAAAATAAGCTTAGAAGATATATGATATGTATTTGGATAGGCCTGATCAAAGCAGAGGACACCTGCCTCTGACCAAGGCAATTTCCCTAAGTCTCAACTTTCTTATCTCTAAAATGATGCTAATACAGTCCTGCTTATCATAGTTGTTATAAGAATGATACAAGCCGGGCGGTGGTGGTGCACGCTTTTAATCCCAGCACTCGGGAGGCAGAGGCAGGCGGATCTCTGTGAGTTCGAGGCCAGCCTGGGCTACCGAGTGAGTTCCAGGAAAGGCACCACCAAAGCTACACAGAGAAACCCTGTCTCGAAAAACCAAAAAAAAAAAAAAAAAAAAAAAAAGAATGATACAAAAAATGGTATGCTTGCAATAAGCAGCCATTATTATTAAAACTGTAACTATTGAATACCAGAAGATATGGAACAGAAGAGATAGCTCATTAGGAAAGTGCTTGCCTTATAAATATGAGGGCTCAAGTTTGAATCTCAGAACCCATTTTTAAAAAGCACATATGGTGGTGCACACTTGTAATCTTAGCATAGGAGATGGAAAGTAGGAAGGCCCCTGGGGCTCATTGGCAAACCATCNTAGTCTACTTGGTGAGTTTCAGGTCAGAGAGAGATCTTGTCTCAAAGACAAAACCAAAAACTAAACCAACNAGATNAACTATGCTCAAGAGCTGACACCCAAGGTGCTTGGCCTCCACACACATCTGCATGCAAACTCCTCCAAACACAAACAGATGAGCATACAGGAGTAGACAATGATATGGCAAGACACAGAGATGCCAAATGATCCAGCTAGATCAGAGAAACGTGTGGATTTACTGCCTGCAAATACTGCCCAGAGAAGGTATGTCCCATGATGGCTGCAAGAGCCCACGGGGGATCTCCATACCAACAATGAGTCACCATCAAATGAAACTGTTTTAAGAAGTCACCCTTGCAATTATCCCATTACCTTCTAGCTGTCGCTTCAGTTTCCTCAAATCTTTTATGAGGTCTTCAAACTTGACTTGGGAGGCCAGAAAGAAATCTTGTGGTTCAGGTAGTGGGAAAACACTCTTGTCTGTTCCAGCTTCCTAAAAGATAGGGTAAAGAAAAGCACAGGGCTAGAGTGATGGCTCATCAGTTAAGAGCACTGGCTGCTCCTCTAGAGGACCCAGGTTCAATTCCCAGCACCTGCATGGCAGCTCAAACTGTGTGTAACTCCAGTTCCACAGGATCTGACACCCTCACACAGACATATGTGCTGGCAAAACACCAATTCGCATAAAATAAACATTGAAAAAATTTAGAAAAAAAAAAAAACAAATGAACAAGAAGAGCACATTCTATTTCCCACTTGTTGCTTCTGTTGACATTCCAAAGCATCAGTCAGAAAAAAATAAGCTCACTCATGCAGGAATCATGACACTGTTCTCTTCAACCAGGACTCTGTACTTTAAAGCCTTTGAGTCTTTCACGGTATCTTTTTGGTCTTCCTGGCATTGAGGTTAGCTATAGTGCTGTCAGGGGCTGCATTTCTATCTTGCCTTATGAATGGAAGAGGAAACTGTCAGGTAGATTTTCATCTATTTCTNTCTCTNTTCCCATAGAAAAAGCGAGGGGAAACACATGAAAGTACTTACATTGAAAGTCCTTGTTTGAGTTACACATGCAAGCAATCAGATAATCCATCTTGGGGTGTGCCAGTGGGTGTGGATTGGACAAGAAGGCACTGAGTGGGACATGCTACCCCCACCTCCTTTACTCTCCCTTTCTGCAGTTTAAACTCTGATGTGTGTGTGTGTACAATCCGGTTTTTTTTTAATGTATGTATAAAGCCCATGTAAATGCTGTTGGTTTATCTTAGCAAGTATTCAAGGCAGGCACGGTTGAGTATGGTTTTGACAAGGTCCACAGCTCTATCTGATGGACGATCTGAGCTGTGAATTATCTTAAGGGACAGACACTTCAGGCATACTGAAACATAAGCGGAGCCTTAAATATCCTCTGCAGCCTAGGCTGCTTTCTCCTGAGTTGTTTAATGTAAGCTGCTATCTTGCATATCTTAGTCTTCGGTTGTTTCTCTCTGTGCACATGCTACTTTGCCAGCTTTCCTTCACATTCCATCTTTCCTAGGGCCATTAGGACTAATTCCAAATGCTGAAAGTGCTTTACAAGGCACTTTATGATCCAGCCTGTGTCTACAGCACCAGCCTTAGACCTACCTTCCCCCAACNTCAAGTCCTACGCCCAGGCTTTCATGAAACAAGAGAGCAAGCCAGTTTCTTGCCTCTAGGCCCTTGTCCACAAAGCTGTTCTTTTCCATTTCCCTAGATTCTCCTCATAGCTCCTTGTTCATACTCGTCTTTCAAGTCTTAATTCCTCAAAGATTTCCAGCACCTCTCTAGACTTGGGTGTTTCTCAGTGTTATTCAAGAGTGTCTGATCCTATTGCATGGCACTTATTGCTATTAATTTAAATATTTTTTTACCATTAGATTGTATGTCTGATGTACTAGACGATAAACATATCAATGGCAGGGACTCTCTCTTGTTCTTGAAATGAAAACAGTATCTGACATATCAGTAAATGGTTTTGGTTAGTAGGCACCACTGCAGACAGTTCATGAAATATTGCTTTGTGAAGTATGCAAGTTTACCATGAGATACCTAACTATTTTAATAATATGTAGTTTTTAATAACTTCATACATGTATAAGGTATGTTTTGGTCAAATCTACTCCCCATTCCTATACTCTTCAAATTCTTCCCCTTTCCCCTACAACTACTTTTCTCTTCCAACTTTTCATGCTCTCTTAGAGTATTGAGTCCACTTAGTACTGTCTATATGCAAAGGAGTACAGGATCATCTACCAGAGCATGGGCAGGCTCTCAGCAGCTTCATCCCTGAAGAAAAATGACTCTCCTGCAGCAGCCATCAATTTCCACTGTCTTGCAGGTAAAGGGTGTGATTTTTTGAACCCCTCCACCTTCCACATTGGGATTTTGTCTGTCTTGATCTTGCCCAGGTCTTGTGCATGCAGTGTGATAAGAGAAGTCCTACTTAGAGCTGACCACTCCACAGTACAGATATGTAGTTTATGACTATTATTTTCCTATAGTTTCAGGAATTGCCTGGACCCTTTCCCTTCCTCTAAGTCAGTGGTTCTCTACTGGTGGGTCTCGACTCCTTTGGGGNGTGGTGGTCAAATGACCCTTTTATAGGGGTTGCCTAAGACCATTGGAAAACATAGATATTTACATTACAATTCATAACAGTAGAAAAATTATAGTTATGAAGTAGCAGCAAAAATAATTTTATGGTTGGGGGTCACCACAACATGAGGAAGTGTATTAAAGGGTCTCAGCATTAGGAAGGTTGAGAAACACTGCTCTAAGTCTTTCAGATTCATTGGATGCTTGGGGAAGGTGGCTCTCCTCATTTTATCAGTACTTAAGCCACCCATATTTCTCCATCTTCNTATACTTATTTTTCTATTTTAAAAAGAACTGGAACATTGTGAATGTCAAATCTGAATGCAAAGTGAAAAGCCATCTAAAGCAGGCCCTACAAAGCGCCATNGAGACCCACATTGGAGGAATTCCAGTATACAACTTTGTAAGCTTTGTGTCCAACTCTACCATGGCTTCAATTTTTTTTCATGAGGTAGAAAAAGAGAAAATGCTGGTGATGAATCAGTCTGGTAGGATCCAGTCAAAAGCACTGGGAGTTGACAAGGCATTGTCTCTGAATGATTTTCTTCAACCTCCACTGACCTAGACTTGGACCNAAAGCCAGGCCAAAGAAGCAGGAAGCTGAAAGAACTCACCTTTCCTCCATCACTGACCACAAAAGTCATCACTTCTGCCCAAGGGCAAGGAGCTTCATAAATCACACAACTCCACACTCCCCTTTGAGTGCAACGNGTTCTTCAGTGAACACTGAGAGGGCACTACACAAATGTGGATGGGGCTCACTCCATATCTGCAACTATTCTGATCATATTTTCCTCCACAAAGTCAATCCTGCTCGCATNCTGCTCTCACCAACAACCATATTCCATGGACTTATCTCAGCCTTTCTACAGAACAGTTGACTGGCTAGAGGCATCTTCCCTTGGGGATCTAGGGTTACAAATGTCACCTGCCAAGATTCCTCAGGGTAATTCTGCCCTGTGGGTACTTACTGTCAGAACTTGGAGTATGCTCAGATGTGCCTGCTGCTCTAAATTTCCTNAAGCTCAACACATCTTCCTCACTCCAGAAAAACAAAACTATTTTCTCACATCTAGTTCCTTACATTGGCCAATTTATTCCACTTTTGTGATATTTATATTATATAATGTGATTAATGCTTATTGGACCAGGGACACTTCCCTGGTAGACACTAAAAAGTTAACAACGAATTCTGGCTCTCAAGGAACAATGTCAAGACCATTGACAACTTGTACAGTATCCACAGAAGAAGCAAAAGAGATTGTTGGAGACATGCACAGAATCTTCACCCAGGCTTCCAAGGTGAGATCTTTGAAGATTTCCTTTAAGGATCAGGATGTGAGCAAATACTTATATAGGGGGGGCCCATGAAACATTGGATTGAATGATTGTTTTATTATAATTTTCATTTTTACAGATGCACATTAATTATGCTTAGTAATTGAAAGTTAAAAAAGAATCATAATGCTAACATCCCCAAATAATGAAATGTATTACTATATATCATTCCAGGTTTTCTCTGAGTTAGTGTTACATATACATCTACCTATTTTAAATATGTATGCATGTATAATTTCAAAACACATGCATATAATTTTTCTTGTGGTTTTTTTTTGTTTGTTTGTTTGTTTTTTTGAGACAAGGTTTCTCCTGTGTAGTCTGGGCTTTTCTGGAACTCACTCTGTATACAAACTGGCCTTGAATTAGAGATCCATTTGCCTCTGCCTCCCTGCTGGGATTGAAGGCATATGCCACCATACCCTGCTTAATGCATGTATATAATTTAAAAGCAGACAGATTATTTTCCNGGGCCACAATATTGTGTCTTAAATACTTTCTGCTGGGGAATATTATTTTAAAGTGTGTTGCATTTTTTCCTACTGCTTTTGTTAACAATTCAAAGATGTGTTTGATTAAATAAAATTAACCTGTGAGCAGGAGGCTGAGTCAGCAAGTAGCTGACAGGAAGTAGTAGGGAGGAACCACGTGTACCAAGGGTTTTTTAAGTAGTGGCTGAAACAAGGATGCTGGAGAAGGTTAGCTACTTGCTATTCAGTTTGAGTNAGTAGAATTACACCTCAAACCTTGAATTGTGAGTTTCTTAGATTTAGATAAAAGTTTCCCTTAGTAGCTTTGAAAGAGTCATTGCCTGAGGGAACATTATCCTCTCAGCTGCTGCCCTTGTGGCTGAAGCCACTGCTTAAGCTACTGTAGGTAATAAAAAAAAACAAAACAAAACAGTTAACAACAATTGGTGCCCAACATGGGGCTCGAACCCATGACCCTGACATTAAGAGTCTCATGCTCTATTGACTTTCCACAGCAGTCTGTTATTCCACTTGATAATTCCAACATGATTCATTTGACTATATTGTTAAGCATTTGATACGTCAAGAAAATTCAAGCTTTTTGCTACTTTGATTATCATAAGCAGAATAGTGATGCAAGTCTTCAGTTATAAATTCCTAGAAAACTTATGCCTATTTCTAGAGCTTTTGATATAAGAAGGCTGAAAACTTGTTAGCTCACTTAGCATATTTGTACGAATTAAGAAAAGGTGTCCCCTGTATAAGAAAAGGTGTCCCCTGTAGGATTGCTGGACCATGTTTTACTTTTGTTTTTAATTTCTTGAGGGTTGCCCAAAATGTGATTTACATAGCACCCCAGAAACCATTTTACATTCTCAGAAGCCATGTTCAAGGGTTCTAAGTAGCCCCTAACATGGCAATACCTTTTTATTTCTACAGTGATTGTCCTAATGGGTATGTTGGGATATCTCATTGTGGCTGTGACTATTGATTGGTTAGTGATGCTGAACATTTCTTGGCATACCTGTTGATCAGTACTGTGGTCTTTCTTTATATACAATTATGTAATTTCTTTATGAGGGTCTGCATTTCCCTGAATAAGTCCACAATACATGTTAATAACATCATGGGGNGTTTTCNCCCTAAGACTTCCAAATATGTTATTTCTTGAGAGGAATAATAACAGAAAAGCAAAAGGCTTGAGAGATGGTCCCATGATTAAGAGCATTTGCTGCTCTTACAGAGGACCTGGATTCATCTGTCAGCACACATATAGCAGCTCACAACAGCCTGTAACTCTAGATCCAGACGACCTAATGCTGATGCCATTTTCTGGCTGCCACCAGGCATACATGTGATATATGTGTATACAGGCAGGTGAACCTCATACACATAAAAATAAATAAATCTTAAAAAAAAAAAGGCTTGAGAACATCAGAACATCAGAGTCTTGGGTCTTNATTCACTTGAAGTAGAGATCCATTTCTGTTTTGAGTATAAAAGTGGTATTGGAAACACACATAAAAGATTGTGAGGTGGCCCAGAGCCTGTGGGTCTTGACCCCTTTGGGAGGGAGTCCGCTCAACTTTGAGATTTTTTTTTTTTTTTTGTATCCATTTCAACAACTAACGAACAGTCCTCCTTTCTCCTCAAAGTGAGGACTCTCNGTTCTTAGTTCAAAAAGAAGGAATAAAGAAGAAAATTGTGCTCAGGTATATACTCAAAGAAGTGCTTAATTCTAGTTCAAATACATTCTAAGCAG
>LZPO01055694.1:36906-57385 GCA_001675575.1 Neotoma lepida | reverse complement strand
CTGGCGTCTCCTCACTCAGCCTTCCTCTTCCCAGAATTCTCCTTGTTTTTTTATCCCGCCTATACTTCCTGCCTGGCTACTGGCCAATCAGCATTTTATTTATCAATTAATCAGAGCAACACATATTCACAGCATACAGAACAATATCTCCATCATTACTCTCTAAGGTTTTCTCCTGTCAACTGGTGCTTGCTTGGCCTCTTGACCCATGGTTGAATTTATTTAACCCTGTTTACAATATTCAAGCAGAAAACTCTTAGATTATTGGTGTGTGCTAGAGCTGAGCCATACCGCAATTAGAAGTAAGTTTTTCCAGTAAACAATGCCATCCTGGGGTTTGCAGTGTGGTCAAATGTCCTGCAACACCTTGTGACATAAACACTATCACAGGGGGAAGGTTTCAGTAGCACTTCCTAAAAGCTTCTTTTTCTAAGTCAAACAAATAATGAAAACAATGCCTTGTGCTCAAGAGAATGATAGAGGTTAGCATCACTTTGGAAGTGAGGAAGCCCACCATGCCTCCATTTAAGTCATCAGTCTGGATCCTGAGAAAATCCAGGTGGATTCTAGAGTATGTCACCAACTCCTGCCATTTCAACTATGGACCAACCCCAACTGTAGCTGCCATAAGGCATGAGGACATTTTGGAGGAACATATTAATATACTGTTGGGTATATGGTATGTAAGTATTGATCTTGAAAATATGTTCTATTTACTACTTACCAAAAATGAAAATCAGAAATAATACTACTGTTAGTTACTCATATGACAATCAACATACTTTTTTTTTTTGCCACAAGCCTATTGTTTCAGTCTGTTATCAACACCAATAGTCTAACAGGGTACCACCATCTGTGAAAATCCCATGGATGGGTAATTTCAATTTAGCAGGAAGCAGTGAATAAGATTTTTAAAGTATCCAGAAGACTCAGAAGACAAATACATTGCAAAGGTTTGAAAATAGCCCTGGTAAAGATTTGGAGGCTGACTCCCCATGAGCACTTGGGAAGGTCTGGTGTTCCAGCACACGCCACAAGAAAAGAATAAACGCATGCATTCTTTACCAGGCATCAGTATAAATGAAACACAATACCTGTTGGCCTTCCTTAGGTTTGAGTTATAGAATATTGCATCTCTGTAAATACTACCCTGACCTATAATTCAGAAGGCATAAAATGCTTGCAATTTTGAAAAATAGCCATGAGGAATGGGATCTCAGACTCAAGCACAATTAAGCCAATTTGGCCATATATATAATTTGCTTTGAGAAAATATACTGTAACATTTATTATAACACCTCTGCCAAAATAGTAGTAGAGATTCCTAAATTCTAGTGACATGTAAAATGTCATTTGCAGCAGGAAAAATTTGCTTTTGAAATACAATTTATTGCACAATCCCCTGCCTCTCCCAAATCTAATCCTGAAAACTATGTTGCCATGCAATTTCCTTATCATGAACCCCTGCATGTTCAGTGTTCCAGAAAAGAAATAGAGGCAGACATACAAGAAAGACATCCACAAGCCAAGTCAACTAGAGGACTAGCAGTTGGTGTCACAAGTAGAATTCTTTACTCTTAAGGAAAAAGATATTCTTCTACAGGTTTTGAGTTGATGAAGTTGTCTACCCAGATTATCTAGGACAATCTCCTTTGCTTAGTCAACTGATCACAGATATCAACTACTCTACAAAATACTTAGATAGTAACATCTCAACTAGAGATTGAATAACTGGGCACAATAGATGAGCTACATTGCCACATCTGGCTTTTGTCAGCTTCCTTCTTTGTTAATGTGGCCAACGCAATACACTGTAGGAATATGTTCAGTCTTGTTTCTCAGCAGAGTGGGGTGGCATGAACAATTGGCCAAGAATATCAAATTTCTCCTCCACTATTTAGCCAGTAACTCACATCTGAGTGGAGTTGGTTGTGTTTCAGTACCTCCCACAAACATCTGTGAAAAAAAATGAGGGAAATTTATATTAATAAAAGATTTCAACAATTAAGATGGTCATCTACCATGTGTTTAAAGAAGAAAAATATTCATGCATAAACATAAAATAGACTCTTGGGCACTGGTGGTCTGCTTCAGCAGGTGGTTGAGGACTTGCAAAGACTCCAGTGAAGCAACTATCACAGGAAAAATAGACATGATCTATGACTTTTGTATCATATGTCAACACTCATTTGCAAGTATCTTCATGGAAACACTAAATTGTGTGATTAGGTGAACTGACATCATTCAGATTTTAATATTGGTACAAAAGGTCTATAAAACTGGATGAGTGTGGTAACCAAGGTTGTTTGGGTCTAAAAACGTGAATTCCTTCTTACTATTCTTTCTTAGGCTTCAAGTAATTTTAAAATTCCAACTGCAAACAACCAGGACCAATTATATTTCTTTAATTGGCATTAGCTCTCTGGCTTTCCAAAGAATCATATGGTAAAATATCCTACTCCAAAAACAGCAACAATTTGTTTTGATTGGCATTTTGATACACATCCTGGGTGTGTTATTTAATTTTTCCTCTCATTCAAGTGCTTCATCTAGGAATACTATTAAAAAGACCAGTGAAATGTTTGATCTACTGACCCAGGATCTTAAATAAGTTTCCATGAACTGGTTTTACAGCTAAGGAAGAGCTCGTGAAGGAGCACGACCATGGGCTCCAGGTCTCCATCACATGGTGCACTATCTGGAAAGTTCTGCCTTCCCAATGATCACATGGGCAGAAGAGATTGCTTCTTTCCTGGGGCAGCTCCCATGAAGTAGCTAATGGGGGCATGAAGATGGCATGGGTTGGATAAACCCTGATAGTTACTGCATCAGAGCCAAATACCTCCTACTGCTCTGTCCTGTTTTCTGTTTCTCTCTATCCTAACAGTGGCAGAATAATGTTGAATAACATTTTCTTTGTGTGTGTAAATTGCAGTCAGCTTCCTGGGCAATTCAATCCATTTTCATGGGTTACACAGAAGATTGTTGCTTAGCTTTTAGTTTAAAGAAAATTCTTCACCCCCAAATAGTCCTATCTAAATAGTTCTGTTTAAAATTTTAACAGAAATCTTTGTCATATTAGCTAACATATATAAACAAGATATTTTCTTAGTGAACATAAAAAATTAACTACAATCTTTCACAAATAAGAAATTTGCAAATTATTACTTAAAATTATATCATTTTGATGAGAAATAAATGATTCAATTTTTGGTTTAAAAGCAAATTTACTATCTACTAGTGTAAAAATGGGGTTTTATCTAAATAAAATAGCTATAAAGCCCTTAAGGAGCTCACACACCCAACTCATACAATCAAAACCCTTGCAAAATATAGGAACAGATTATTAAGTGTATTAATAAATAATACTTTTTAGCAATATCTCTAAATTGTTTTATGTATATAACGTAAAATAACCTCATGGTAATTGTCAAATACATAGACTGTTATTAGACGTACAAATACAAAAAATTGAGGATAAGAAAGGTTAAGTGCCTTTCCAAGGTCACACAATGGGCAGCTGTAAGAGCTGAGTTTTCAATGCTTATCAGTCTGAATTTGAAACCATCCTTTCAAATGTTAACTATGGAATTTAATTAGAAAGAATGCAATAAAATAATTAAAATACATGTGCTAATGTCAACACAGGAAAATTCAAGTACACCTTTGTAATTCAGTTGTTAAAATCTGTACATTGTCTAAAATTTGTCACAAAAACATTTCAGTTTTCACAGAAAAAGGTAGAAATTCATAACTACTTCTGAAAGGCAAAATACAGTTACAAAACTTTAAATTCAGACTCTCAAAAGATGTCAAATTTTAATACAGTGAACACTCACTCAAATATTAATTCTTTTGAACATCCAGTCAAAATTCCCACTGCCTAATTAACAGCACCATGCCAGGAACTTGAGTCTCTCCCTTAGCTAGAAAGTAAACAAAATTTCTCATTCATTTACTTTTCACTTCAAATAAACTAAAATACTCTCTGCAAGCTATGTTTGCTTGGCCTAAAGGTCACTTGGAACTTCAGTTAAATAATGTCTGTGGAGACTGCACAAAAATGTTTACCAGAATCAGAGGTCTCTCCAGAAGCTCTAAAGTGCTTTTGGGTTTTCAGGCAGTGGCCTTGAATCTCACACTTTGAAAATGCGTGGTAAACACGTTGCATTTGAAAAGAGTATGAAAGCACATTTCAACCACTGTTAATCCTCCAAAATCATCACTAATCTACTTATGGCATATATCAGAGCTGAATATCCACCATCATAGAGTGGCTGGCTGTGTTTTTATTGCTGAGTGATCAAGAGTGAACTCAGCTTGTCATCCTTGCTAGCTTGAATAATTAGGGATAAAAGCTCTAAAATTTAATCTGTTGTTCATTGAACAATCTTTATGAACTCCTATTTTGTGCCAGATGTTCAGGTGATTGCTACAAATAAAACTTCCAACTAGCTCTACCCAGATCCGAAGAGATGATGTGTTCTCCTCATGGTAGTTCATGCCTGTAATCCCAACACTTGGGAGGCTGAGGCAAGAGGATCACTTTGATCTCAAGTTCTGCCTGATTACAGACTGAGTCCCAGGTGGGCCAGAGATAGAGCAAGATCTGGCTTCAAAACAAAAAAAACCAGGAAATTAGTTTCTAGTTTTTGGCTGTTATAGAAAGTAAGTAAATAAGAAGAAAAAGAAAGTTTTAACTGTGATGAAGAACTATAGGGGCAGCACACTGTCCCATGGAAAGTACGTGCTCATCAACTTCATTTGAGTTGCTTCATCAACTCAAACCAGACATAGCAGCCTTCTGGATGTCACTTCAGGTACCATACAGCTGCATCTTCAATGGAACATGGGGGTTCCTTTTCCTACATAGCCTCACCAGCCCATTACTTTCATTTTATTCATTTATAATCGTGACTGTGATTTGCACTTCCCTGGTAGACAAGGGTATTGAGAATTTTTCATACTATATTGGTCATTTGTATTTTTCTTTGTAGAAATGTCAGATAATCTTCCTATTTTAAATTGGATTACTTAGGGTTTCATTGATGCATCCTTAGGTATTCTGGATGTTATACTTTGCCAGAGGAATAGTTGTACATATCCCCCTCATTCATGTGGAATGAGGGAACCATTTGTTAAAGAGGAATATGTGAAGAACAACACAGAAATAGACCAAAATAGTATCAGCTACCCCATTTCTGCTACAGAAATCAAAATCAGTATATCAAAAAGACACTTGTCATTCCATGTGTCTTATGTCACCTTCCACCATAGCCAAGATAAGGAATTGACCTGGGTGCTCACTTGCAGAAGATAAAGTATGATAGATATATGTACACTGTTAAATATTGTTCAGTTCTAAAGAAGAATTAAATCCTGCCGTCTAAAGCAAAATAATTGGAACTAAAGAACACTGTGATAAGCCAATGAAGTTGGATACAGAAAAACAAATACAGTACATTCTCTTGCATATGTGGAAGCATTAAAATTGTCAGTCTGGATTTTGAATGCCAGTGGTTACAGTCTGGGAATAGTAGGGTAGAAATAAATAAGTAAATAAACAGATGGAATTTGGATAATGAGCAGCAAGTATAGTAGGCTAAAAGGAATAATTTCTGATGTTCCATAGCACAGTGTGATGACTACTGTTCATGATAGCCTGTTATATCTATTTATAAGATCTTGGCAAAATCGACCTGGATATTCCAGACATAAAGGCTATAGGGAAAGAAAAATGCTAGCTATCCTGGTGTGAGTTGTGTAAGTACTTAACTATTATTGCACTATATTTCACAATAAATAAAACCAAATTAAATTTATTTTATCACAGCCTTGTGGCTGGAAATAGAAGATGAATGTATCAAGGGCCTTGGTTTCTTTAGAGCCTCTCTCTTCTGCTTGAGGATTTCTATCTTCTTGCTGGACCCCCACATAGAAGAATCTCTCTAAATAAGCTCATCTATAGCTGATATCTCTTTTGTATACCAAAATTTTTCCTTCTTATGAACACACTAATCAGATTGAATCCAAGCCCATAGACAATTAGACTTCACAAGGACCTCTCTGTATGTTATGTTTAGTATAGTTATCATTTAGAGCATTATATCATAAACGTGGTTTCTTAATTCTCACTTTTAAGTTCTACTTTGTCTGCAGTTTTCTACACAGTATAAGCATAAGCTGTGTTTAAGCATTTCCATCATTGGAGAATCAATTAATCTGTTGAAGTAACATATCATATAAAGCCCCGGTTGGTTAAACTGCAACAGTCATGCGAATCAATGCTTATATTTACCTTCATCCAAATTGTAGCTAAGAAGTCGCTTAACTCTTTTTAGTTCTGAAATCATCTGAGAATCATACAATTCATTGATTTCCAAATTGGATCATGAGGAGGCCACAGAGCACCATTTGCCAACTCCCTGAATTAAAGAATGCCACAAATGATGTCTTTTGCATATTAAGTTACCATGGAGACTTCACTTTGCAGAAATTGTCCCATTATTAATCACCTGAAAGCGTGCAAGGGTCTGAGAACTACTGATGTTCCAGTATGCTAATTTTGAAGTTTAGGAAACTGTGTGCATGAGAAGTTTGTCCTTTCACTATGATCAGACAGCTGAGAAAGAAAATACATGACTGAATTGAGGTTTTGCTTAATTCTAATCCAATATTTAACCAGTTCTCTTGGGTTTTGTACCTTGTTTATTACAATAGGGATAAAATGGACTTATTTTGCAGGTGCCTAAACAAACCAGGAGATGATTATGAGTGTACATACATATGCACATGCAAGCATATGTAGATATCTGTGTATGCATAATTGTTTATGCATACATGTACTCTCCTATAATCCTTA
This sequence comes from Neotoma lepida, assembly GCA_001675575.1. Classification (NCBI taxonomy): domain Eukaryota; kingdom Metazoa; phylum Chordata; class Mammalia; order Rodentia; family Cricetidae; genus Neotoma; species Neotoma lepida. The sequence continues at coordinate 50,523 of LZPO01055694.1, read as the reverse complement.
CAACATTATGATTTTGATGTTACTGTTTCAGTTGAGAATGTAGCACCATCAACTCAGGCTTACATTATAAAAGCAGGGAAGTAACTGACATGTGAAATAAAGACAATAAAAACTGACATTTTAATACTAGTAATACTGATAGCTGCTAAGAAAGGGAGAGACAGTTTTTTTTATTTGACATCTGGTACACTGATCACATTCCAGGGTGGGTCCCACGACCAAGAGTAGTTAGGCAACATATACTAGACTCTATGGTAATAGAGAGACAAAGAAGAGGGTATGAAATTGGGTAGATAGGGAGGCGAGGGAGGATATGAGAAGAGTTAGGACAGATGGTTAATATCAAAATAGTTGTACTAAATTTTCAAAGAATTAATAAATATGATCATTATGTGATTTGTCTTCTTTTTTATGATTTGTCTTCTAATATAATAGGTTTAACATTGATGTTGGTGGATCTATGTTTACATGCCTTTATTCAGTTACGTTTTTATTATTCCTTTCTCTCTATATTCATATCACAATCTTGCTAGTAGCAAAGCAATTTTGAAGAAAAATGTACTTTATGGACACAATGTAGAACTGTATTATTATACATTTTGTTCAAGATAGCTAAGAAGTGAATTAAAGTGGAGGCCACACTTGCCAGAAGACCAAGTAGGCTTCTCCACTCTCTCTGTTCCCCCATACCCAAACCTCAGGGTCTATCCCAGACTGCAACAGAACACCAGCTGCAGCCTCCTTTCACCCATGTCCATCCACAGGAGTGGATCCCACAGACTACTCTCCCTGCCCTGACCTTTCCTTCCCCCAAGCCTCCAACACCAGCAAGTACTCTCTGTGAACACACCAGCCAAGCAGGCCAGGAAAACAGGCAACACACAGCCAACACACTCTCTGAAAATCCAGAGAAGAAACAGAAACCATGGAACAAAACACACACCTAAAAAGGACAAACCCGTAATACAGCATCTAGAACTATAATCATAACAAACTCAGATGCCTAGATGCCAGCATAAGGACACCAGTCACAAAGTGATTCTCAACAGAGTTGGCATAACTCCCTGCATCCTATCAGACCACCACAGATTAAAGCTAGATAACAATGACAACAGAAACAACAGAAAGCCTACAAACCCATAGAAACTGAACAGCTCTCTACTGAATGACTACTGGGTCAAGACAGAAATAAAGAAAAAAAATTAAAGATCTCCTATAATTCAATGAAAATGATTGCACAGCATGTCCAAACATATGGAACACTATGAAAGTAGTGCTAAGAGTAAAGTACCTAACACTATCTCATACAACAACTTAACAGCACATCTGAAAGCTCTAGAACAAAAATAATTAAGCACAGCTAAGAGAAGATGGCAAGAAATAATCAAAATGAGGCCTGAAATCAATAAAACAGAAACAAAGAGAGCAATACAAAGAATCAATGAAACAAAGAGTTGGTTCTTTAAGAAAATCAACAAGATAGACAACCCCTATCTGAACCAACTAAAAGAAGAACAGAGGATATTCAAATTAACAAAATCAGAAAGCAAAAGGAGGACATCACAACAGACACCAAAGAAATCCAAAGAATCATTAGGTCATACATTAAAACCTGTACTCCACAAAATTGGAAAATCTAAAAGATATGGATAATTTTCTCTATAAATACCACTTACCAAAGTTAACTCAAGATCAGATAAACAAATTACATAGACCAATTACCCCTAAGGATATAGAAGTATTCATTAAATGTCTCCCAACCAGAAAAGCCCTGGGGCCAGACTGTGTCAGCACAGAATTCTACCAGACTTTCAAAGAGTTAACACCAATATTCCTCTAAATATTCCATAAAATAGAGACAGAAGGAACATTGACAACTTCATTTTAGGAAGCCACAGTTACCCTGACACACAAAGACTCAACAAAAAAAGTGAACTGCATACCAATTTTCCTTCTGAACAAAAGTGAAAAATAATAAAAAATTACTTGCAGACCAAATTCAAGAACACATCAAAAAGATAATCCACCATGTTCAAGTAGACTTCATCCCAGAGATGTGGAGATGGTTCAACATCTGTCAGTGTAATACACCATATAAATAAGCTAAAAGAAATAAAACTTCATGATCATCTCATTAGATGCTGAAAAAGCCTTTGAAAAAAAATCCCACACTCCTTCATGATAAAAGTCTTGGAGAGGTCAGGGATACACTTAAACACAATAAAGGCAATTTCTAGCAAGCCTATAGCCAACATCAAATTAAATGGAGAGAAACTCAAAGAAATTCCACTAAAGTCAAGAATTAGACAAGGCTATTCATTTCTTCATATCTATTACATATAGTACTTGAAGTTCTAGCTAGAGCAATAAGACAACAGAAGGAGATCAAGGAGATATAAATTGGGAAGTAAGAAGTCAAAGTTTATTTGCAGATGATATAACAGTACACGTAAGCGACCCCAAAAATGCCACCAGAGAACACCTCCAACTGATAAACACTTTCAGCAAAATGCCTGGATGCCTGATCAATTAAAAAAAATCAGTAACCCTCCTATATACAAATGACAAACAGACTGGGAACAAAATCAGGGAAATAACACCCTTCACAATAGCCTCAAATAATATAAAGTATCTTGGAGTAACTCTAACAAAGGAACTGAAAGACCTATATGACAAGAACTGCAAGTCTTTGAAGAAAGAAATTGAAGAAGATAAAAGAAGATGGAAAGATCTCCCTTGCTCATAGATCAGTAGGATTAACATAGTAAAAATGGCCATCTTACCAAAAGCAATCTACAGATTCAGCACAATCTGCATCAAAATGCCAACACAATTCTTTAGAGACATTGAAAGGACAATTTTCAATTTCATATGGAAAAACAAATTCCCAGGATAGCTAAATTAATCCTGAACAATAAAAGAACTGCTGGAGCTATCATCATCCATGATTTCATGTTGTATTATAGAGCTATAGCAATAAAAACCATAACAGTGAAGTTTCCCATTCAGCAGAAGACAATTATCTAAGTTAGAGTGGAGTTCCAGACCTGCAGCTTTCAGCAGGTTTCCCTGTATACCAAAACACAGCTGAAACTTCATTTCAAAACTCCTTCAGCAGTCTGGAGGTCTCCTCATTCTCCTACTATGCCCAGACTGCAAGATGAAACATCAACACCAGGAAAATTGATCTAGCTACCCTTCATACCCATCTTCTTCGCTCGAATGTTGATGATCAGGCTGCCTTTGATCACAGTGCAGCCTCGGTGCTCCTGAACAGATGTCACAGAGTCAATGGTCCTCTCGCCATCGAGGATTCGGCAGACCTTACATCAAGTTGCCGGAACCCATGGTGTAGCCAGAAGGATACTCGAGAATGCACCCGCTACTGCGAATGACACACCAGTGACAGCCAGGCCTCCCCGAACCCCTGCATCAGCAGTAAAGGTCCTGGCAGAAGCTGAAGTTTACACAGCGCCAGTCTCAGAAGTGGTAGTAGGGAGGCAGGCAGGTCTCCACAAATGACCGTCCAGGTGGAAGTTGTGACAAGTCACACACTTGGTGGGGTCATTGGGCTCTGAACAGCCACCCAGGCACTCCCTGTGGCAGCACAGGCCTCCAGCCGTGCAGCCATGTGACTTACATATGGTTGGGCAAAACTTTTGACAATGACTGTGTGTCCAGCACCGGTCCACAAACTGTCTATTGATGACAGTGGCTGGGCAGTTGGTCTTCTCCTTGGCAGTGCCTGGACAGACATCCCCACACTCTTTATGTTCAGCATGATGTAGTTGTCCTCCACAGAGTCCAGGATCCGGGACCAGTCAATGGTGGCCAGGTAACACAGCTCATTGTTCTTCTCACTGCAGACAGAGCCCCGCATGATATTCATGAGGTTGTAGAGCCCCAGCTCCTTTTAAAATCAGGAATATTTAGTCCTGCTTGTTAAAAACCACGGACTTGCTTCAGCAATCATTGTAAGAAATGCAGCTGCGGTAGTACTCTTAACTTCTGTGCTTTATTATCTTCTTGTTACTTCAATACACTCCACTTCCAGGAGTGACCCCGTCCTCGTTGGGATTTACCTCAATACACTCCACTTCCAGGAGCGACCCCTTCCTCGTCCTCCTTTCCAGATCTCGGTGGGACCTCCATTTGCCGCGACCCGCACGGCACAAGTCTGAATCTGGCGGAGGGAGTCGGGATTGAACGCAGCACACACTGTCAGATTGCAAGCATCCAGGATCTTTATTCACCAAGCATCTCTCTCTGCTGAGACTAGAACTAGCTCAAGCTCCTGGAACTAGAAGCAGCTTTCTTATATACCTTCTGAGAATGGCCCTGCCACGTGCCTCAGCACCCAGGGTCAAGGAAAGGTCAGCATGCTCCAGGAAGCCACAGCTGCAAAGCATTTGTCAGCACTCAACGAAACAACCTGAATAGCATCATACAGGAGGAGTGGGGGCATATTTAGCTGGATTGCTTCCAACATATAGTATTGGCATAAAAACAAACACATTGATCAATGGAATCAAACTGAAGACCCAGACACAAATCCACACATATATGGACACCTGATTTTTGATAAAGAACCAGGAAATATACAATGGAAAAAAAGAAAGCATCTTCAACAAATGGCACTGGTCAAACTGGTTGTCTNAATGTAGAAGAATGCGAATAGATCCATATTTATCACCCTGCACAAAACTCAAGTCCAAGTAGATCAAAGACTTCATCATAAAACCGGGCACACTGAACCTGAAAGACAAGAAAGTGGGGAATATCCTTGAATTCATTGGCATAGGAGACAATTTTCTGAACAGAACATCAATAGTGCAGGCACTAAGATCAACAATTAATAAATGAGACCTCATGAAACTGAAAAAGTTATGTGAGGCTAAGGGCACTGTCAATCAAAGTGACAGCCCACAAAATGGGAAAATATTTTTACCAACTCCACATCCAATAGAGGACTAATATCTAAAATATNTAAAGAACTCAAGAAACAAGGTATCAAAAAGCCAAATAATCCAATTTTAAAAATGGGTAAAGATCGAAGCAGAGAATTTTCAATAGAGGAATCTTAAATGTCTCAGAAACACTTAAAGAAATGTTCACCATCTTTAGCCATCAGGGAAATGCAAATCAAAATGACTCTGAGATTCCATCTTACACCTGTCAGAATAGCTATGATCAAAAACACAGTGACAGTTCATGCTGGCGAGGATGTGGAACAAGGGGAACACTCCTCCAATGCTGATGGAGTACAAAGTTATACAGCCACTATGGAAATCAATATGGCGATTCATCAGAAAATTGACCTCTCTTAAGACCTATCTATACCTCCTGGGCATATACCCAAAGGACACTCCATCCTACCACAAGTTTACTTGCTAACTATCTTTATTGCAGATTTATTCGTATTAACCAAAAACTGGAAATAACCTAGATATCTATCATAAAAGAATAGATAATGAAAATATGGTACATTTACACAAAGGAGTGTTGCTCAGATGTCAAAAAAAGAAATGACACCTTGATGTGATAGGGAAATAGAATAGATTTTGCAGGTAGACTGGTGGGAGGTATAGATGGCAGTGGGAGCTATCAGGTGGGGCAGGAGAGTGATGGAGGCAGATTGTGTGGGGAGAGACAGCAGGCACTGTGGNGCATTTGGGGTCAGTGTGGAAACTTCTGTTGCAGTGGAAACTTCCTGGAATCTGAGGGTGACCCTAGTGTGATGGCTATTCTTGCTTGTCAACTTGACTATACCTGGGATGAACTATAATCCAGAAATGGAGGGCACACTTGTAGTCCAGACCTCGAGGCTAAACATAGATAAGAATTATGGGTTAATTTAAGCATAAGAGCTAGTTAGTTATAAGCCTGAGCTATAGGCCAAACAGTTTATAATTAATATAAGCATCTGTATGTTTATTTGGGACTGAACAGCTGCAGGACTGGGCAGAACAGAAACTTCTATCTACAGGGAATCCCACGGGGGCCGGGGGGAAATTGTAGGAGTCAGAGGGAATAGAACACACCAGGAGAACATGGCCCATTGAATCAACTAAGAGGGCTCATATGGACCCACAGAGACTGAAGTGGCAAGTACAGGGCTTTCATGGGTCTGTACTAGGTCCTCTGCATATATATTATGGTTGTTATGTGTTTTGTGTGGGACTCCTAATAGTGGGAGCAGGTGTCTTCCTGACTCTTTTTCCTGCTATTGGACTCTTTTCCTCCTATTATGTTGCTTTGTCCAGCATCAATATGAGGGCTTTTGCTTGTCTTATTGTATCTTGTCTTGTCATGTTTGGTTGTTTCCTGTTGGAAGGAGGCCTGCTCCTATATGAAGGGAAATAGAGGGGCCAGGTCTAGGGAAGGGTGGTGGTGGTGGGAAGATGGAAGAAGTGGAGAGAGACAAAACTTTGATTGGGATGTGTTGTATGAGAGAATAATCTATTTTCAATGAAAAATAAACATGGCATAAGATTAAAAATTTGATCTATTTTTGAAATAATACATAAGTTAAATTGTTAATGGTAATAATTTTCTAGACCTGATAAGTTAGGTGGCTTTTATTATCTTCTACATTTATCTGTAAACTTTAGTTTTATATTTTAGTATTCATGTACTTAATATTGATGAATATATATCTGTGTCTGTGTATATATATATATATATATATAACATATATACTTTGTGTAAAAATGTATTATTTAAATATCTTACATATTGTTTCTCTGTATCTCAAATGATAAATTTCCAATTCTTACTTGCTTATTTTTCTTTGGATGTTATTTTCTGTATGGTTCTATGAGTTGTTGTTTATGTAACACATTGGAAACAATTGATTATCTTCATCTACATGATACGTGCTTCGTGAGTATTGACAGCAACTGTTGAATAACAGCATAAACTTTTACCACATATTCAGGCAGGAAATGTAATTCCTGAACCAATACTTCTGAGGTCTCAATAACGAAAAGTGTTAAATTAGACAACACCATTTAGCTTCAGACCAGATGCCCAGCTTTACAAGTTACCCACCTTGAATAAGCAATGCTGCCCATAGGAAACGCTAATACTGAATAACAAGATCATCATTCATACCTGAGCTAAAGAGTTCCAGCACCAACCAAATCAGAGCCCCTGGTGAGCCAAGTCCAGTCAGATAAGGAAGCAGCAGAAAACAGAGCAGGGAGGAACAACTGTCACCTGAGGGGACTGCATGGCCATCTGGCCTAGCTGATGTCTGTTCCATCCACCCATGACTGTGACTGAGGGAGTGGAATAAATTAGGAAAAATAAATAAATAAAAACTGAAGAACTTACCATGTAAGATCTTTACTAGTGTCTGTCTTGCCTTCGAATTGTTGATTTGATGTGTATTGTGCAGGCCAGCTCAGGTATGTAGACTTGGACTGATTCCAGAAGAATCAAGTATACAGAGTATCTAGTACTCAAGATGCCAAAATAAACAGAGCAGAAGATAGTGTAGTCAAATGACAAGTAATATGTTCTCCATGGCAAGGATTAGAGCAGGGTTCCCCTAAACAGGCCGCATCTTTTTTTATTTATTTTTTTTCATTTTACATACAAACCACAGTTCCCCCTCCCTCCCTTTCTCCCGCTTCCCCCCACCCCTACCCCCTACCCCATCCCCATCCACTCCTCATAGGGGGTAAAGCATCCCTTGGGGAGTCAACACAGGCTGGCATACAAGTTGGGGCAGGACCAAGACCCTCCCCTCCTGAATCAAGGCTGCAAACGGTACCCACCATAGGAAATGGGCTCCAAAAAGCCAGTTCATGTGCCCGGGATAAGTCCAGGTCCCCCTGCCAGGGGCCCCACAAACAGATCAAGCCACATTACTGTCACCCCTGCAGGTTCTCCAGCTGTCAGTCAGTCCAGAGTTCAAGCCAAGTATTATATAACAGAAGACTGACAGGCTAATCCTTAGCCACAACTCCAGTCTTCAGTAATTTAAAGAGAGCATTTTCACACATTATGTATATGAAAAGCAATAGTTGCCATCCAGAGCTTTTCAGACAGGGTCTTTATATTTGTATGTGAAAGGAATTAGCTTGTGTAATGTAAGATGTTCAGCTGCATCCTAGGCCTCAGCCTACCTGATGGTCAAACAGTCCCCACAAGGCCGACCAACAGGTGACTCTATACGTTTACCCGGAGGATAAACCCATCCCTGGCTCGAACTACTGACCTGAGTCATCCTATTAGCTGAACTTACCACATATTTTGTCTATATGAGTGGCATTCAGCGGCATTAGATCACGGCAGGATATTATTTACCCTCCAAGGCATCTAGATACTGGCCTGGTGATTCACAAAGCCAAGGGGCATCAGAGAGCTTAGATTTTATAGGAGACAAATGGCATAGAGCCATTCTCCAGAGAAAATTGTAAACACCCATCCCATTTGGCCACCTCTTTCACAGAAGAGGAAGAGGCATGGTTTATTGATGTATGACTGGCCCCAATTTTGATAATCCAGTTTCTTTCTTTCTGTCTCCTTCTCTCTGTCTCACTCATTTCATATAAATAAATAACTCTATTGGTGCAACTGATGCCTGTTAGCAAAAACAAGAAGTTTAAATTCTGCGGTTTACTGAACAAACTACACAATATTACATTCTTGCTCCTCTAACATTAACTCTATAAGTGTACGGGGTTGAGAGTCTTGTTATAATTTTTATAAGGTTTTTCTTGCTAATCCTAAAGTGCCAAATATCTAAGGCCAATACTTTGGTTCATTGAAAATCAGATATTTTTATTCTTAACACAGGAGGCTTTCAGCACAACAAGGTGAATCTGATAGGAATAGTCAAAATACCTTCTCCGCAGTGTGAGAATGACCTGTTGTAGAGGAGAGGAGTCAGACATGCCTCTTCTGATAGGAAGATGCATTCTAAAATGTTTGCAGAACTATTCATTATAAAATGTGTTCACCCTAGCACATAGTTTTTAATCATCCTTTAAAATTTAGGAAAAATAAGTGTATGTAATAATGTTTTGCAGATTTCTTGAGTTTGAATTTTAAAAAAATGTTACTAATATGAGATAAATTCCTTTACAAATGTTGCTGCTTATAATTTGCTGTGCAAACCAAGAAAAATTCAACTTTATACATTCCTTCAAAATGTACCTTATCCTAAGGTAGATGCAATCTGATAAAATGTAAAAAAAAAAAAGTATTATTTCTAATGTGAAGATTTTCTGAGAATTTCAGATGTGACTATATATCTACACGATTTCCACCCCTCCCTCTTGCCCTCCACGAGTGTTACCCACTCCTCAAATTCACAAACCCTTCTACTTTAATTATTATTGTTACACACACACACACACACACACACACATATACACACAACCTACTGAAGATTTTTTAAGTCTATTCATAAGAAAATGTATAGAAATGGAGATCATTACATTATATGAAATAAGCAAACTCAGACTCAGACAAGTACTGTATGTTTGTCTCATATGTGAAGCCCTGGTTTAAATTCATGTGTATGTGCATGTGTGTGCATGACCTGTTGACCCATCTATTAATCCCACAACATAGATCAGGTCACTTCTCAGCTTTCCTTACTATAGTTTAGGACTCTTGAAGTTGGTCATGTCACTCTCTACTTATCTGCTGCTTTTCAAATTTCTCTAACCCTTTCTCACTGCTTCCCACTGACCCCTACTTGTCTCCTTATTTAATAGAATCCATGTCTATGAACTAGTATCCTTTCAGGAAGGAATTAAAATTGATTTGCAAATAGAATCTGCCATCTTTACAGAGGGGTTATGTTTGGACTTTGGATGGCAGGATCTTATGCACAATATTGGGTAAAATAGATTTTCAGAAAAATATTTCATTTCTAAGTGAAGCCAGTGAAATTAATTACATGTACAATGATCAAACAAGCTTTCTTGAAGGACATTCTACCAGATTAAGTAACAGCATATTCAATATTCAGTCAAGTAAAAAAAAAAACTGAAGAAACATGACTAAAATTTTTCTGTTTTCTCATTCTCAATCAGAAAAAAAGAAAAAGAAAAACAACCTACTCTGACAATTAATTCCTTCCTCGCCCTTGTCTCTTTGTCTTGAGAGTCATAAAAACACACAAACACTGTCAAATCCAACCATGAGCCTAAAGAGACATAGCATTTCACTACCTGATTCCCAAATTAGAAGTCTCTATTTGACTAGATGGCAAAACAGGAAACATGAAAAATGTTATTCTGTGTCTTTCTTCTTTTTTTTCCCTTCATTGTGTCTGGATTGTTGTTTTCAATAAGTTCCCTGAAATAGGAGCATACTGTCCACATCTTACTGAAAATGCAGACAGTTAGGAAGAGTTTGTTTTTGCCCCTGTCCCTAGTGACCATTGAAACCTGGTCTCAATTGTGAAAGAGACAAATAAACATAAGCACACATGAGACCCCACCCCATATGCTGCAAAGCTTTTCAGTTTTTCCTGGTGTGGGGAAGCTGAAGAGTCCATTTTCTTTCTCAGTATCTACCCTTCTTTCTTCCATCCTTTATTTTTAGCGGAGGTACCATNAAATATACTTTTTGTCCAATTTTATGCAGCACTTCTAAGTGCTGGAGGGTTGTCAGTTTTTATTATTTGTACGAGCCTGGAGCCACTGGTCATGTACCATCTTAACATCAGGACTGGAGATCGGGACCATTTTTCTCATCACTGAGCCTGTTCAGAAATCCAAGTTTATGTGTGTGATGATTTAAATAGGCTTCCCCTGCAACTGTGCGCTTGCACTGCTTGGGGGCAGAGAGCATCACGCTGAACTGACACCAAGAGAAGTTGTGTAACTAGCCCATGTCAAGTATTTGCTAAAGGGAATACTCAGGGCTACTGTTCTGAGTGCCTTTCTCCTAACCCTGTGACTTCCCACACACTGCCTGATTGCTCCTTTCTTTATAAGCCCATGCTTTTTGGCCTTTGAAAATAGATCACTTGGAAGAAACAAACTAACAGAATTCTTTGGTTTCTGGACATAAAGAGTGAGAGTTTTGACTCCTAGTACAGACATTTACAGAATTCAGCTGCATAACTGGGCCAAGTCTTTCATCCAACAGTGGTCCCTCTTCAGCAAAACAGTAGTCAGATTCAACAATATACATAAACTAAAACAATAGCTTATTCTTTTAATAAACAAATGTAGCATACAAAAAATATCTTCTTAAAACTTACTAGAAGAGAAGATACTTTGTGATGACCCAGTGTATACTTTTACAATTACTTATACTCTTAGTAATAAAGGTGGTTTGTGGTAGCTTATTAAATTATTATTGAAAGCTCCCCGACCCAATATTTTGTCTATGACAAATAGCCAAGCATAGCAGTAAATCTGTAACTCACTTATAATCCTTCTTGATTTGTCAGGGAGCACTTTCTCTAACTCATTAAAATAGTTAAAGTAAACTTTGCATCTACCTTGGACCCTAGATTTTAATCTGTAAAGTGTTTTATGTAAGCATTGCATGTTGTTTTGCATTCTCATTCATACTTTCAAAAGTTCTAGAATGTGAGCACATTAAGCTCAGATAATTTAATTTCCAAAATCAGTCTACTTTAATGAAGTGTTAACTTCATTGAGAAAATCTGAAAGCTGTCCTAATGTGTGAAGCCCATTNTCCTCCTTAGGATGCAGGGTAGAATTTATGCATGCCACTACCATTTCATGTAGAATTCAAAGGGAGGAAGAACCAATACTTACTTGATAAAGGAGACATTGATTTTCTCTTCCAAACCTCTTACAATAAAACTAACTTGCTTTTCTCTTGCCCTACGACATCACTGTTGGCTTAAAGGCCTTTTTAGAGTTTTTATATATATAAAAACCATCACTTCTTTTATGGTCAAAACGCCATCTCACCTCATCTTTGAGAAAAACAGTTCCTACTTTGATTCTGTGATCTTTTATCTTGTTGCCTTTNATCAAGCTGCCTCGGCCACCCACCATCAAAGTCATCCGATCACAATCTTTCTGTGTTGGGTCTTACTATTTCGCATTGTGTTGATGCTTTTAATCTCAGAGTGGAGCCTATCAGACAACCACTCTCAGACAACCACAGGCTCCTCAGTTGGGTATTTGTAATGCACCTGCTTCCCCATATTAGCACATTAACATGGCTTCCATTATTTCTTGAAATGGGCATGGAATTTATAATAAAATATTTTGTGATTCTTCACATCATCATTTTATGAAGTCTCCTTCCTGTTTCAGGCAATGAATAATTCCAAGAGTTAATGAAGTGGTATGTTATTCATTTATTCACTGCTTTGTACTTTGTAAAATGTTTTCAAATAGATTAATTTGTTTTATCTCAGTCACATTCCTGAGGCACGCAGAACAGGTTTTTAAAAATGATTTTTAGTGTCTTTTAAAGATAGAGAAATTATGACTCAGGGGTTTACACAATTTCCTGGGGCTCTCCATAGTAATAGATACAACTGACATTGAAGTCCATGTTTTCTGACTCCTTTCCCTCTGTGACTCATATTAAACTAGTCACTGCATATCCCCATTGCAAAGAAGATGCTTTCAAAATTTGAATATTGAGATAATCAGAACAGATTCTCCACACTACAAAACCAATCCAAAGTAGGTCTCAAACACAGACTTGGCAAGAAGCATAGTGAAAAGGAAATGATTTATAATCAGAAACCCTCAAATTTGTAAATCTGGTGTCTTTAANTAGCCATTGAGTTATCTTAGGGCTGAGAGTTCCTNCAGTAATGACTTGCTTGTGGTGAGCAAAGNAGAACCACTAGTTAAGAGTAAAGACTCGGGAAGNGGCACCTGTTTGTCTGATCTTATTCTTCTCTTTAGATAAACATACGGACATTTTGCATTTAGCCACCTGTGTTGAGTTCTGAGCTCTATGGCCATCCCTCCTGCACACATGCTTCTGTATCCAACTGGCTACTCTTTTATTCCCATTAAATTTATTTTAATTCTCTTAGGTATCTCCTTATAAGTCCTATCCCAGCAAGACTGAGAGGGAATTTTGGAGTCATATCCAGCATCTTAGCTTCAGAATGGAAAATCTTTGTTCAACGCAGGCTAAAAGGCAGATGGAAGAGAGACTAAGTCAAACACCTTAGATCATTCCCATCTAGGCCAAGTTAGAGCTGTAGCTAATCTCATAGAAATTCCCATTTTCCTTTCCTAGTTTGTATCCAGAATGCTTATGAGGTAAGGCTATCTAGAATGTGGAAGGAGTTCAAAGCAAAAGGTTAACTTTCGCAGCATCCCCTCGGCAGACTGTTATTTCTCTTCCTTTCTCTTTATTTCTCCTATACTTTTTCTCACCTTTGATCTCTTCTTGCTGGACCATGACCTTGTTTCATTTTCAAATACAATTACATACAATGGCCTCTAGTTGTAGCTTCTCAAANTTAGATTGCATCCCATCCATTGAAACCCTCATCTCAATCATTTCCTTTCAAACTTATTTGACTATGAACTACAGAAGAAAATAATTTACATAGAAGTACATGTAAATATATCTACACATGCATGTACATTCCTACACACATATGTGAATGTACACAGCTAAAAGTTTTAGTTAGCA
>LZPO01055694.1:0-12001 GCA_001675575.1 Neotoma lepida | reverse complement strand
CCCCTCAACCCACCCCCATTCCCACCTCTTCTAAAACAAGGTGTCCCATGGGTAATTCTTAGGACCAAATTTCTACAGCGTTTGTGTCACGGAGGCAAGAGAATGGTCTGAGTTACTGAGCAAGAATGGTAATTTCATTCTGTTCAAACTTCCCTAAGCCATCAGGTTTTCAATGAAACCATCATTACCCACAATGGTTTCGCTTTAATTGGCCAAGTGCTTGCAAGTTATCTTGGGTAAGACAGAATGCTTACCACTCAGAAAAGCAGAGGAGTGCTGCATGCAATTCAGCAAAACTGTGTGGAAACTACATTAAAAAGGCAAGGCTTGACCTTGACCTGTCCTGTAAAGTTTGGGTTGGCATTGTCCCTATAATAGAACTATCAGAGAAGAAAGAGAATGAGCCCCTTGTGTGATGTCCTTTAAATTCCCTTTGGTTTATCAAAGGGATTCCATCAACATTAACTTCAAAGTGCTTTGTCAGCAAATGAAAAACTTTGATTCTATGAATGATTTTTTAAAATCAAGTTTTGCGTTTGAGCCCTGCATTCTGGGGCTCCTCACAATACAATGTAAAGTTTGATTTGCTGTGGTTGGGATGTAAAAACAAAATAAACAAAAAAAACCACAAATAAAAAAAGAAAAGAAAAGAAAAAAATCATACCTAGATCTCTGAGCACTTTAGAGAAAGGGGGCTCTAATTACAACATTAAGTTAGAGCTTGAAATTATAATTCTAAGTCCTACTAATCAATACTAATAAATACTCATCCGTGANATTAATACTAAATCTAGATAAAAAGCTAAAGGAATATATTATGTTGGAATGTACAGAAGAATTATTTTGAAGCTCTATGTGTGATTGATGTCTTTAAAAACTTATATTTAAAGACAGCTGTAATTTACTGGGAGGTTAATAAACCTTCTAAAACCAGTGCAAAAAAATACCTTTATTCACTACTACCCTGTAATGACTGGATGTCAAAACACATTCTTACAAAACGGCTTCATAAGGAATCCATACNGGAAGAGTCATAACTACATCTTTGGTTAAAACTATCACTGTAGACTCCCAGTTCTCTTAAAACAAAAACCCTCAATGAGACATTATTGAATTAACATAGAAAGAAAGAATGCTAATATTTTCATCAGTAAAAATCTTTTTGACTCTGTAGTGCTTTGTGATACGGATTACCAATGGGCCCATTACAGCATTTGTACCCCCCGGAATTACTCCTTCAAGAACTGATTCAGTTACTAGTCAAAATGAAGCCTGCAAACATAACACACCTTTCCCAAACAGTTAGCTTTAAGCTAAGGAGATCATCCTCACAGGACTAACCTGATCAGACAAGCCCTTAAAAGGGATGAAGCTTTTCATGGCGAATGAGACTTCAAGGAGTAGCTGAGTCTATGGTTGTTTCCCTCTTCTTAATGCTCCCATTGGAATGCCTTCATATAGACAATAGCTTCAACCCATGGCTATTTAGTTCTCTCTTCTGCTGACCCTACAGACTTGTGACTGACATAGCAAGTCTCCATCATCACAAAAAAAAATCACTTTTAAATTTTTTAAAATTTATTCTTCTCTNATATATTGCATCCTGACCACAGTTTGCCATCCCTCCTCTCCTCCCGAGTCCCTCTCCTCACTTCCCTCTCCCCCATCCACTCCTCCTCCTTTCCCTTCAGAAAAAGCTAGGCCTCCCACAGATAACAACCTAATATGGTATATCAAGTTGCAATAATACTAGGCACCTCCCCTCATATTAAGGCTGGACAAGACAAGTCAGTGGAAGGAAAAGAACCTCAAAAGTAGGCAAAAGAGTCATTGACAGTCCCCGCTCCTACTGTTAGGAGTCCCACAAGAACACCCAGCTACACAACCATANCNTATATGCAGNTCACCTAGGCCAAACCCATGCAGGCTCCCTGATCACCAGTTCAGTCTCTGTGAGCTCCTATGAGGCCAGGTTAGTTGATTCTGTGGGTGTTTTTGTGGTATCCTGGACCTCTCAGGCTCCTACAATCCTTCCTCCCACTCTCCACAGAAGTCCCTGAGTTCTGACTGGCTGTAGCTCTCTAAATCTGTTTCCATAAGTTGCTGAATGAAGCCCCTCTGATAACAATTATGCTAGACTCCTGTCTACAAGTATAGCAGACTACCATTAAAAATAATTTCATTGACCATTTCTTTTGTTTTCTGTTTTCAGTCATGTGTGCTTCTATCATAGGTCTCTGGGCTATCCAGCCTCTGGTTCCTGACCCTCCAGGCAGTACCATGGGTGGGCTACCTCTCATGGCATGGGTCTCAAGCTGAACCAGTCATTGGTTGGCCACTCCTACAATTTCTGTGCCATCTTTATGCCAGCACATCCTGTAGGCAGTACAAAGTGTAGGTGTAAGGTTTTGTGGCTGGGTTGGTGTCCCAGTCCCTCCACTGAAAGTCTTGGCTGGTTACTGGAGATGGCCAGGTCAGGCTCTGTATACCCCATCACTCGGAGTCTTAGCTAGGGTCACGCTCGTAGATTCCTGTGAGTTTCCATTGCACTAGGTTTCTGCCTCACACCTGAAATGGCCTCTAATTCCAGTTGTCTTCCTCAGTACTCTATCCCTNCATCCTCCCACCACTTGATCCCCCTATTGCCATCCCCACTTGCCCCCAGTGACCTGGGATATCTATCTAATTCCCCTTTNCAGAGAGATTCACAATCCCCCATTGAGATCTTCTCGTTACCTAGCCTCTCTGGGTCTGTGGATTGTAGCATGATTATACTTTATTTTATAGCTAATATCCACTTATAAGTGAGTACATACCATGTTTGTCTTTCTGGGTCTGGTTTGCCTCACTCAGAATNATTTTTTCTAGTTCTATCCATTTGCCTGAAAATTTCATGTTTTCTTAACAGCTGAGTAATACTCCATTTTGTAAATGTACCACATTTTCTTTATCCATTCTTCAGTTGAGAGACATCTAAGTTGTTTCCAGTTTCTGGTTATTATGAATAAAGGTACTATGGACATAGTGTCCTTGTGGTATGATTAAGCATCCTTTGGGTATATGCCCAGGAGTTGTATAGCTGGGTTTTGAGGTAGATCGAATCCCAGTTTTCTAAGAAACTGCCATATCTATCTCCAAAGTGGCTGTACAAGTTTGCACTCCCACCAGCCATGGAGGAGTGTTCCTCTTGCTCCACGTCCTTTCCATCATGAGCTGTCATTTGTAGTTTTGATCTTAGTCATTCTGACAGGTGTAAGATAGAATCTCAGAGTCATTTTAATTTGCATTTCCTTGGTGGCTAAGAATGTTGAACATTTCTTAAGTGCTTTTTGGCCATTTGAGATTCCTTTATTAAGAATCTGTTTAGATCTGTATANCATTTTTAATTGGTTTGTTTTGGTGATGTCTAGTTTCTTCAGTTCTTTATCTGTTTTGGAAATTAGTCCTCTGACAGGTGTGTAGTCAGTGAAAATCTTTTCCCTTTCTATAGGCTACTGTTTTGTCCTTTTGATGGTGTCCTTTGACTTAAAGAAGACCTTCAGCTTTGTGAGGTTGCATTTATTAATTGTGGATCTTAGTGCCTGTGCTATCGGTATTCTGTTCAAGAAGTTGTCTCCTGTGCCAATGCATTCAAAGCTATTTCCTACTTTCTTTTCTATCAGGTCAGTGTATAAAACTAATTCTTTATGATAAATATCTCTATGCTTGTTCTTTCTATTTTGTCATCTATCTGTCTGTCTGTCTGTCTGTCTGTCTTTATCTCCATCCTCAGTATAATATTATTTCAGTTCTATTTCTTATTGCCTATTTAGCTAACACAGATTCTTATGATTTGAATCTGAAATGTTCCCCCACAGAGTCATATTTTAAGTATTTGTTCCTCATCTTTTAGTTCTATTCCAAGGGCTATGGAGTCTTCAGAACTTGGGACCTGTATAGCAGAATGAGACTGTAGAAGTGGGCTTTTGAAGGTTAGCCACACTGCTGTTTCCAAGCAGCCTTCTCCAATTCCCTTGTGCAGCTGTTTCAACCACTGATACAAACTCGTACCGCTATGAACCATTTTCTGTTATACTTTCTTAGTATGTTCCTTTAAACCCTTTTAAAACTTGGTAGGAATACAGAGCAGAGAATGAGGTTAGAGAGATTTGTTCAAAGACTGCAAATTCAGCATATGATTTGGGAAATGAGTGGGTAGAGAGGAGGTGTGTAAAACCCCAACACTCTCTGCTCCACCTAAGTAGGCTAGGACAGGATGGGGACATTGGCAGAAGCCCTTAGGCACTCCAGTGCCTGTAGGTTACATGTAGNTCATTATAACACTAAAACTCTTACCTCTAGATAGAGATTTAAGGTGCTAATGAGGCATGCCATGCCTTAAGTTGCATGTATAACTGTCTGTAATAAAGCATGTCAGAGAAAGCCTGCATCATGCAAATGAGCCAGAAGACCCCGGAATGCAACATAAAAGTTCTGATCCTTGTATAGAATTGTTTGGGCTTCTAAACTTTTCTCCTATTCTGGTCCACAATCTTTATTACATTTTTTGTTACCTTTGATCTTGTTCTTTTCCTTAAAACATGGTAGGTATTTTTATTTCTATATAAATAAACATCATTTTTATTGCATCAGAATTTTTAAATCTTAGGAAAATTTTTACAAATCACAGGCTATAAATTAATCAAGAAATAATATTTCTTAAAACTTAAGTAATTTTATGTCATTTTCATTTATGTATCTGATTATTTTGTTGTTTATCCCAGGCTGACAGATGAATATACTATATTTGTAGTCCATACACCTACAAATGGATGGTGGACAACCACACAAGTGTTCACATTATATTGAGAATCTTTGCCACAGTGAACTCTTTACAATTCTTTATTTCACTACCATTCTGTTTTTAAGGATTATTTTTTTTGTGTTTTACTTTTTTGTGTATGTGTCTAAGCCTACATGAGTTTATGTACACTGTATTCATGCAGGAGGATGAGGATGCCAGAAGTGGATATCAGATGCCCTAGAGCTGGAAATGGATGTGTTTGTGAGGTGCATGTTGGGAAATGAATCTGGGTCTTCTGCGAGAACACCAAGTGCTTGGATCCATGAGCCAGGTCTCCAGCCCGAACTATCACTTATTAAGAAAAATCCACCTTCCTCCACATTTGAGATACAACCTTTGTCAAGTATAATTTCCAAATATACTTGAATCTTTTTCTAAATATTCTGATGAATTTCATTATTATTTCATTTAGTCACGCAAAACTATGACAGCTCCTACTTATGTATCCATTTTAATGTACATTTGGCATTGAGCTAATCCTCCATCCTGTTGCATTATTTTAAAGGTCGTTATCCCTGCAGCCACTTCCTTNCATGCTTTTGCATGTGAACTTCATGACCAACTTCTATAACTCAGGGGATAAAACAGTCTCCTTAACTTTATTNAAATCATATTAAATTTGCAAAGCAATTCTTGTCATAAAATTGTTGTCTTTATGGTGTGCTCTTTCTTTCCAAGAATATATGACGATCTCTAAGAAGTAATCATAAAAAATAAAAGAATTAAACAATATGGCATGCCTTTCCACTCTTTTAACTTACTCATGTCCAGAAGGGATGGCAAATAAAATTACTTACTTTAAGAAAACTAACCAAGGATTTGTTGGCACTTACACTTTTCCCAATACCTTTTAACAGAATTCCAATGATGAATAAAATGCAATTATGTGAATTATCTCTTTNTAGTCAATATTCTATCCCAGATTCCCTAAACTATGGCAGCCTACTGATTTCAATAAGATAGGATACCAGAGCAGAATGTTTGGGGAAAACTGACTTCAGAAGACTTGTTACTTAAGAGTCTGACATCTGGGATAATAGGTCTTCTTTCATCAGAACGATGCATTGAACAAAGATGAAGTTGATCCTCTGTGTTTCATTACTAGAAACCATTTTCTGGCAAAATTGAATTAAAAATGGCTACTAATTGTAGCTCAGCATTTCCCTTGGCTTCCCCAAAAACACCTGGCAGCAAGAATGCTTAGAGAAACACAAAATAAAATTTACAAAGAAACTGCAATCTGTCTTATGAATCTCAGACCCCAGAAGCCTTACGAGAGGCAAAACAGAGGATGCGGCTGAGAAGTAAACAATAAAAGTAGTTAACACTTTTCCCAGCTCAAGGGCTGACATTTTCCATGTTTACCTCCCCACCTATTCCTGTGCATGGCCATTCAGCTGCCCCTTTACACATCAGCCTCTTTCTCTACTCTTGAGCCTTTGCCCGCTTTTTCTTCTCCACAATAATACCCAACCAAAGCTTTCCTAAGTTCTCGGGAAAGGTGAAAATAAAAACCCATTATAAAAGAACATCTGCCTCATTTATAAGAAGAAACAAGGCATGGTNTAAGTAAAACTATACCAAGGAGTGTGAAGTTGCAATGTAAAGTTGTACTGTNTACTTATTAGATGACTTGAATAGAAGTTTGTATCGCACAGCACAAGCTACTCATTTCTATAGATTTCTATCAAGAACATAAAAACCTTTATTGTAGAAATTAGAAGTACAGTAGTCTGTTGAGAGTGAGATTACTGTAAAAGGACATACTATGGTGCAGATTTAATACATTTGTCTTCATTCCATGTAAATTAAACTCAATAAAAATGTGCCCTTCACATTTAGCATGAGAAATAGAAAAATAGAATATATAGAAAAATAGAAATAGAAAAAGGAGTGGCAAGAGAGAGACTAGGTAGGGTAGAATGAAGAGGATGAAGAAGGGAAATCACAGAAAAAGTAAGGAGAGCATATGGGACTCTGTGTAAACATTAACTATTTCCTTTATATTTTATTTTAATTTAATTTATTTACATTTTAGCCAATAAAAATATTTTTTTACTCACCTGCTTTTATTTCTACATCATACAACAAACAGATTCCTCTAACGTAATTAAACTTGGCTTACCTAAAACATTTTTTACATGATACATCTTAAAATACATTAGCTGCCCTGGCTAGAGATTCTCACACTTCCCAAATGCTCTCCAAATCTCTTCTGCCAAGTGCACGTGCATTAATAGTCATCACCTAACACTGAACGTTTGTCACTGGAATTGTTATAAAATANTTTCATCCGCTCCTAATAGTCCCTCTAACATTAGACTGATTTTAGGTTACTGTTTGTAGGCTGTATCATTTCCACGATTTTCTCATGCCACCTGTGCATACACGGCTTCTGGGCAGGCTTTGTAAACAGCTCTGGGATTTCTGCCCTTTGCTGTCTGCATTGCCTGTAGCCATAGACGTAACCGGACTTAGATACTCCATCTCACAAGTGTCTCCATATTTATTTCATTAGTTTCTGTTTCTCTGCTTTTCCTTTCCTAAATTCATTTTAGTGTCTTTTGTGTTGTCTACTGCTATTTTGCTATTAAACTATTTAATTTGATCTATTGCCTTTTGGTATTACAATATTCATTCTGATCTATAACAGTCTATTTAGAATAATGAATTTTCTCATGGAACATGTACAAACAAAACAACACCTTACATTTTTAACTTCTGCCTCCTTTTTCATTTTCTTTATATTTTATTTCTGCTCATTCTACAGAACTTTTGCTACCATTTAAAGTCAGAGTAAGCAATCATGTGTTGTCTGTTTTGTTTTATTTTGTTTTTTAACTGAGGTAAATAGTCTCTATTTTATCTATACATATTAACTATTTCTTGTGTCTTTGTTTCTTCTTCTTTAGCCATGTTTGGATAGAGTGCCATTTTGTTTTGTTTTTTAGCAAAAACCTGTNTATCTTCAACTTTTATAATTCAATTCAATTGGCAAAAAAACCCGCTTTTATGCATTTGAAAATACACTTACTTGCTTTCAATTTGAAATGTTTACTTTTCCTTTTAGCACTACAACTATGTGATTTTATGATATTTGACCTCTGCTGTTTATGATAAATTGATAATTTCTTATTTCTTCCTTTTATAGGGTTTTCAAGATCTTTTCTGTTTCATTGACTTTCTTTAATTCTGGCATTAGTTGCTTTGCAGGATGGTCTCGGTATTTTATGTCTCCTGTTTCCTTTCCATTGGATTGTTTCTACTAATTCAGCTTGAAGAAAGCCAATATTTCTTTGTAGTATNAATCTTGCTCAGGAAAAGGTATTTACCACATTATACTNGAAACCTACATTTAGTTCCATTCTTATTGCCCCACTGAGACTCACTGTCTGCTTCCTCATTGTATACATTTTCCCTTTCACACACCTCCATCCATCGATATGTAGGTGTAGTGTACATATCCTATTATCATATAGATCATTGACTTTTGATATAGACTCCTTTAAGTTCCAACACATATAAAAATCCACTTATCCACCTTTACAAACTCAGTACAGAAAATCTCATGCCTTCACACTTCCCTTTATTTTATCTTCATATTCATACCCTCCCATTCCTAAACCCTGGCAGCCACATCCCAAATTCTGGCAACCCTGATCCCCACCCCAATAGNACTTTCTTGTTAGGCTGTCATACAGGTGATAACAATGCATCCTTTTGAGGTTCACGTCTTTTCTTCCTCATTGGTGTCACGATTGTGTGGTCTTTGACACTAGTTCATTTCTAATTCTAATTGAAGGCCAGGAGGATATTGAAGTTTTCAATCANTACGTGAAGCATCATGATCCAAACTCCCATAAATTTATATACATTATTTGCCAACACATTCAGTTTCCCTAGCAAGATGTAGTGGTCATAATACTTTATAGAATTATTTATAATAAAAAGTATAAAATTATCACCATTATTTTTAGGGAAATAATTTTTACTTTATAATCACATATTTAAAGTCCATGCTTTATACCAGTCTGTTATCTTAAATCTATATAATATNTCATATTAGAAGAGCCCAGAAAACTCATAAAAATTCAAGAAANCCAGGGCAATCATCATGTAAAATTTAATTTAAAATAAACAACTAAATATCAGACTGATGAAATGTTAAAACACACTCACTGTTTCTAATATAAAAACATGACACTCACTAAGTAAAAAAAATACTTTACATATTAAAAATCTTGACAGGAGTCTGACTAAATCCTGACTGTGTGTTAACACTCGTTTGATTCCCTCTACCTCAACTGTTTTGTGTTTCCAGNACTCCTACAGTTAAGTCCCACTTAGATGATATTATTTTGAAATTCACTAAGTATTTTTAAATTGATATTTCCTGATTGACCATGATTTTTTTTTTCAGACCAGTGGATTTAGACTCAGTTTATCACCTTTCCAGGGGACCAGCTTTTCTTCAGGGAGCAGTGAAACCCATCGACTCTGCTTTGCTTCAGTCAGACCTCACCTACTCCGTTAGTTTCTACTCTGAGGTAGTGACTTGAATATATTTCTTTTCTCTAACAGAGAAGAGGAAGGATTTTTTTAAAAAAAAGGCAATTAGTACCCATTAAACTCGTCCTTGGTGCCAGGTTCCTAACACAGATAAGTCTACTGCACACCCTCCCGATAACACAGGAGAAAGCTGCCCCACTGGGCTTCANTCGGCTTAGACAGCGGATGAATGTTGATGCTGCTTTCAAACCATGTCTGACTCTACGCCTAAAGCCCTTCCCAGCAGTGCTTAGAAACACCATCCACATGAAGTGAAAAAGTAACCAACACTAATTACATTTAATTATGTAATTAAACCNTTTAGCAAATAATTATAAATTGCTTCACAGAAAGAAGCACCAGCAGTGTCTTCCTGCTTTAATTCTGGAGATATTTACATAAATCTTAATACTCTAAAGTGTATTCAGTGCATGGGACACAAGACATTAGCTATATGCTTTCTACTTTACAAAAGTTTGTTTATATTGGACATATTTGCATATTCTCATTCTTTTTTAATTTATTTTTTTAATTTTCTCTTTTTTTGTTTTTAATACATCTTGACTGAAGTTTCCCCTCTCCCCACTCTTCTCAGCCCTACCTCTCCATCCCTGCCCCAGATTCACTCTTCCTCTGTTTCCCTTCAGAATACAGCAGGCCTCCCAAGGATATCAGCCAAACACTGCATAATAAGGCAAGACTAGGCACAAATCCTCCTATCAAGGCTGGGCAAGGCAACCCAGTAGGAGGAAAAGAGTACAAAGAGCAGATGGAAGAGTCAGAGACACCCCCATTTCCACTGTTAGGNTCCCCACAAAAGACCAAGCTAAAACCGTAACATAAATGCAGAGGACCTAGCACAGACCCATGTAAGCTCCATGATTTTCTCTTCAGTCTCTGTGAGCCCCTGTGAGTGCAGCTAGGTTGATGCTGTGGGCCATGTTCTCTTGGTATTTGTGTCCATTAACCACATTAGATTNTAATCCACCTGCTTTTCAAAACACAGTTTGAGTTCTATGTCTCAANACTACTCCATCCTGGCTTGGCTAGTACTCTGAAGAATGGATGAGTCCTTCTTTATTCCAGTTCCTTGTCAATCAGTGAGCACCTTACATNCTGGAGGATGAATTATAATATGGCTCATTTTTTCCTAAGGGTGGATATCTTAGGGTTTCCACTGCTGTGAAGAGACACCATGATCATGGCAACTCTTATAAAGGAAAACATTAAATTTGGGCTGGCTTACAGTTTCAGAGTTTTAGTCCATTATCATCATGGTGAGAAAGAAGCAAGGTAGCATGCAGGCAGACATGGTACTGATAATCCTTACATTTTGATATGCAGGTACTAGAAGGAGACTGTAAGCCACACTGGGTGTAGCTTGAGCATATAAGACCTCAAAGCCCACCCCACAGTGACACACTTCCTTCAACAAGGCCACACCTACTCCAACAAGGCCATGCCTCCTAATAGTGCCACTCCCTGTGGGTCTATGGGGGACATTTTTTTTCAAACCAGCGCAGTGAAGAAACTGGAAGGGTCTCCCCTCTAATGAAAACTCAGATGGTGGCACTAGCCAGTAGAAATCAAGAAACAATAAAATCCACATTGTTTGTGAAATACATCATAGAAAGACAAAGGCGACTGACTTTAGCTTCTAGAAAAAATGAGAGGTAAATATACATATCACTATGAATGTCTCTGAGGCTGNTGTTTTAATCCTGAAATACAGAAAACCACTCTTTTCAAGTCGTATCATAAAAAAGAAAACCAACACAAAAACCAGTNGTAAATACAACAAACTGTCAATCAACAAAATCGAGCCCAATTATCTATGATTTTCTAAAACAAGTAGGATGCTGACTAACTGATCTGCTTTGCTTTGCCACACAGTAGATTCAGTTGCTGCTGAACCTGCTGTGCTCAGTCCAAGCATATAGTTTGCTTTTGACTTACCCAGCTAAAGTCTCTTCACTTAGGGCAACAATGTTGTATGTACCAAAACACTGTAAAGTAAAACATAAAAGCAATTTTCTCTTTATAAGATATTGATTTTTAAATAACTAACAAAAGTTCCAAGTTAGCTATACAAGGGCAAAAGCAAAACTAGGGTTAAAAAGAAATACACCCAATTTTCCTGCTCTGAATTTGACTTTTAAAGCAANTACTGAAAAGACTAAGGAATCCATGTTAGAGATACCATAATGCTAAATGAAGGCTTGTATTTTTCCAAGCATATTTTGTATTAAAATGAAATAAAGTAATTCGATTTATGTATACTTAGGAACAAATTTGTTCAAATGCTTTGTTTAAAGATGATGCTTGGGTTTTTCTAAACGGTAGCTCAAGGATACTGTGAAGCATGGATGCCCCAAATGTAGCAAAGTAGTATCTGTCCCGCTTTAAGGACCTTGATCATGGCCAATTTAAAAGCTCTGTGAACAAAGGAATCTCAGGACAAAGCTACAACTTGTATTTTGATGTTTGATTTAAATGGTAGCTTTGGTAGAAATTGCCATGAAATGTTTGATTCCTCAAGGAGTCATTGTGTTGAATGACCTGAATGGAGTTGCGGCCCCTCAGCTACTTGGCAAACAGAAGGAAAGTGGA
>LZPO01055693.1:39204-53711 GCA_001675575.1 Neotoma lepida | reverse complement strand
TTATGTTATTTACTGAAGCATGGGCACCTTACCAGTGGCTACACCAACTAAGAAAATGATGACTCTATCTCCAACAAACATTAGTTGGCAAAAGTTCCTCTGGGTGAGGTAGGGTATAGGGGAAATTATCAAGGCAACTCCACATAGTTAATAGAAAGTTTATTTAGGGTAACTTACAGCAAGTAAAGGGGTTGGTTATAGGGTTCAGGAGAGGTGAGGTGCAGTCCGGAGGTGTTCTCTGGAGAACTCTGCTTGGTCTGCCATCCAGCTTCCAGGATCCAGGAACCAAGAGGGCCAGCATGGACGGATCTAGGATCTTAAATGCTCCTGTCTGGGCCTGCCCCAGGGGGAGGTCCTAGGTAGGTGTGGCAGTCACCAGAAGCCTCACTAGGGGTTGTGCTTCCAGGTCAAAGTTGAAACTGCTGCCCACTACAGTAGGGCCCCATGAACACCTCCCCATCCATGATGCAATGTTGGCAGACTACCCTGAATATGTATTGTTCAANTATCGCTGTGTGCTCATGAGTACACTGGCAATGTCATGTCCAGAAGACAGAGGTACACAGCACTCTCCCTATCCTGTGTCTATTGGCTCTTACATTCTTTCTACATCCTCTTCTGAAGTGTTCCCTGAGCCTTGAAGGAGATATTTCACTCAAGACTGAGCATTCAACAGTCACTAATCCTCTACACTTGGACCAGTTATTCTTTCAGGGATTATAAGGCCAGAAGAGCACTCCTCAAAGGTGGAAGCTTCCTCTCCCTAGAAAGGATACAGTGGCTTACAGAACTTCCACCATGCAGNACTGCTAAGCCTGNTTACTTTCTTAGTTCTAACTCAAAGAAGTGTAAAATGAAGGAAAACTTCCGTCTCCTTTTCTTTTGGATGCCAGCCAAAAGTAAAGCATGCTTTCTCTGACATACAGGGCTTTCCTACTCTTTCTCTGAAGTCCCCCTCCCATGCCGCCATGCAGCTGCTTCCAACCTCCTTTGCTGAACTTGTAGTTTTCTTGGAGTCTAACAAGGCAGGTATTACATTCTCTCTTCCTCTCACCCATCTCCCTGCTCCCACCAGCTGCAGAGATTTACAAAGTATGTCTATCCTGATGTTTTTCTTTCAAACTCTAATAAAATGTTCCTTGAGCTTCCTTCTGAGTCTGTTTTTAAATCTTTTATTAAGGAGACTAAGAACCCCAAAGGGAGCTCAGGTTTCTCCAGTAGTATTATGAGTCTCTGCTTTTAACTATTGCCCACAAACAGAAATGTCTCTGAAAAAGGCTGAGAGTAGCTCTAACCCATGAGTATAACACAAATATTTATAAGGCAAGTTGACNTCATGCCCACTTAGCAAAATAACAGCGTAAGGTTCTCCTAGGAACTATGACCTCCCTAGCCAAAATACTTTGACCAGGTTTATAATATCAGACATGGATTCATTCTTGTGGAGAGGGCCTCAAGTTCAATGAAAAAGAATTTGGTTACCTCTTTAATAGTCATGCCACTATTGTACCAATAAGCATATCTTGCCAGGCAAGTTGATACTGTGGCTTGTAGAGTCCACATATAGGTAATANAATTGATGGCTTTTCTCTACCATCAGTCAACATAGCATCTTGTGGTTCTTTCTTTAAAAGTTAATCAGCAGGAAGGAAGCTTCTAGCTCAATTCAAATTTGATTTCTTTATGGTTTGCAATCAAAGTGCATTGTGTCTTTCACAATAGAGTCTCAATATCTAGTTTTGGTAGGCAACCAAAAGTAGTGACAATAGCCTATATTGTTTTGAGGGCTTCTAGAGCCTCCTTGACCAATAACTCATAGGGAGGTATCCCACCTCTGTCACCTGGATTTATGTTTAGCAACCTGTGGCTTTTGGGAGCAGTGTTACCTACCTATTCAGGATACATTTGCTTAAACTTTTTGAAGAAATATTTATAAATTAGCTTATCTTACAAAATATTAGGTTCCTATTTGCCATTTTCATACTTTCTTAGCTTTGATTAACCCTACTCACTTCTTCAATCCACCCCATCTCTACTGAGATCTTTCCACTCCTAGTATTCCACCCCATTAAAATTATGTTTTTCTCAAGAAGACTATCATNGAAGAGGAAAGTAACAATTGGCATTTTTCACCTGCTCACTCTTCTGGGGTCCCTGAGCTTAACACTTTACCAAGACTACCTCATTGAACCATGGCAAGAAATATGCATGNTACTATATGATCCCTCCTCACCAGAGACAAAACTAGGGCTTAGGAAGAATAATTTGATCAAGGTTAACCATCAATTACATGCGAACATCCAAGCTGTATAAACAAAGCCTGAATAGGGTCCAACAAAGCATTTATGAAGTTGAACCAAGCATTTCACTAGTCTCTGAGCTTCTGAGCACTTACTGCTTATAATCCCCTGCATTTGGAAGTCTCTGTTTGCCAAGCAGATGCAGACTGACCTGATTTCTTGGGGTCTAAGGCCCTTCACAGATGGGGATACACTTTAGAGTGTGCAGAAAGCACTTGTGTGAAATCCTGGTGTGAAATCTAATCAGAAGAAGCAGACAAGAACAGCCTAGGCTGAAATGAAAGCAAGTAAGTGAAGTCTCTGAGAACTAGTTCTGAGCACTACTAGACAGCACTGTTGAAACAGTCTGATAACTTTAAGAATGGAGACATATAACCAATTCCTGGTGGACAAGTTCGGGGTTATCCCTTAAGATTCAAATGGGTTCAGGAAGCTTGGAAACAAATATTTCCTAGGTGAGAAGAGTCCTTGGTGAGAGTTGTTCTGATAATGGTTAAGTTTCTCAGTGAAACACAGCTGTAAACATAGCGTTTCTCACTCCACCAAGCCCTTGTGTCTAACAGTTACTAAATAGATGTTTTCAAAGTACTAAGCACTGACAAACTCATCAGTAGGTCGCCAGACGTGGCATCCGCCNGCCTGTAGAGGTTAGNAGCTTGCAGCCATGATCTCAGAATGTACTTTAGCGACTCATGCACAGCCATGAGTGCTTGTAATAGCCACATCTGAGAGTAAACAGGAGTCACAATGTGTAAGGTGCTTCCTACATATAGCTGAGTTCTCTGGAAGGAAAAAATGACTCAGTCAAACCTGAAACTACAACTAGAGGCACTTTGGCTAAGTAGATGCTATATTCTGGAGTCATTAAAGCAATCTGTGAATANTGATTGATACCAAGGACCCTGAAGATTCCCACAGTGGATGAGACCATGGGTGATTCTCAAATTATCAACAGAAATGTCAAGATATTTAATGTTATGAATGGTATAATTTTATAATGCTGTGGTAGACAAGCCAACTGTGGAATTCTCAATTTTAAGTTTTCTCTCTTAAAATGTATAAGGTTTTGCCAACTTCTTTAAAAATTTTCCTTGTTAAATGACAACACTTAATAAACTAATAGAGTGTTCTGGTGAGGGANTATCTGAGAAATAACTGCTCAGAAGGCAATCAGTAGCTTTTGAGTTAAGAGTATTCTCTGAGCTCCCGAATGCTTCATCTCCCTCACAGGCACACTTATTGCATCCAGCTAGATAGCACATCTGGGACATCTGGTAAAAGAACGCTTGCATTGAGGTACCAGGATTATGGAAACAGTAATGGAACCAAATGAGGTGACAAATTTGAACTGGGCTTAGGCAAAAATACGACTGCAAAGGCTTCCACTCCTTTCCCCTAATTACTCAGAAATTTTAGGTTGGGTTAGAATACATCATGTGGAATTTTTCTTTAACAGTTAATGTTTGGTTGATATTCAGCCATTTTGTGGCATTTGTAGTATAAATGCATACTTTTTGTTAGTGTTTAAAATGTGTGGTGCATCTTGCTTCCTTACTACAACTTTCAGCATGTTCAGCTTTGCTTTTAAATTCATCTCTTTCTGACATAGAAAAAAAAAATGTGACCTTAGGACAAACACAGAGGAAACCTCCACCAAAGGAAAATAATGTTAGACATGAATTAGATGCATTCCAGTAACTCAACCCTACCTGTCAAATAAGACAGTAGGCTATGAAATAGAGCATTAACAACAGTCAAGCTTGCTGGTCAGATGAGATTTAACTATGTTACAAGAGAAGCAGAGTTCAAAGGCATATCTACTTTAGTTTAGAAACAAGTTTCCAGACAATATGTAGATTAACCTTCGCACTATCCCAACCCCCCAAAAGAATGTAGCCTTTTCCCTGTAAACAGATTATCACATTTACATTTTTTTACAACACCCTTCAAAGCTATGGAGCTATGGAATAAGTAAGGAAGTGGGCAGTGGAGTTTAGAAGATGGCTTAGTGGAAGAGGCAGCCTCCGTGTGAACAAGAATGAGGAGTGGATTTTGAATTCGCAGCATCNGGACAAGCTCCCACAAANACGCTGACATGCATGCACACATGCATGTCACAGTCTTACAACGTGAAAGGCCTTCTGTAATCACATGTGTATGCTGAGTGGCTATGTAGAGGAGCACCTAACCAGGAGCAAAGGGAACATTTGAACATGGCAGGCCACTTCCAAGTGCAGCTCTTAGTGTTCCTCAATTTATGCTTAGTCACCCTTGGGCAGGAGCATTGGAGACTACAGAGTGGTAGGATCTTGGTAATGTGCAGAGGCCGACTCTGTGTGTCTCAGGTGGAGCCTGGGAATTGTATTGCTAACCAGTTGCCTGGTGATAGCTCTGTTGGTGGTTCCTGGACCATACTGAGAAGCAAGGAGGAACCTGCACTCCTGGATTATACTTGCTATTGAAGCCTCTTCTGGAATTTCTCCCCAAAAGCCTCAAATAGCAATAAATTCTTTTGTAAATATAANACAGCCTGGTGTTAGTAAATAACTCTTAGTGGTGCTAACATTGAGGTAACAATCACTCTCCATTTATTCCTTTCATCCATACACACTTATGAACCTCAAATGGAGGAAATTTGAACACATGAATTAAATTTTTTCTTATCATAATTTTTAGTTTGTAAACNTGTATTAAATTCATATTCTAATTCAAAGTTCAGTAGAGCTTAGATTTTTATCAGCATATAGGTAACAGTTCAATTCAAAATTCACTTTTCCTTTCTTTTATTTTTTTCTATATATCTTTAAAAAAAAAACAGAAAATTTACTCAGGTCTATATCTTTGCCCTTCCGATTTCTAAATTTAGCTGCCAGTTTTAGAAGAATTTGCATACTCTTGAATAAATGCCACTGAAAGGAGAAAGTAGTTTAGAAAGACTACTTATATGCAGATCCCTCCTAAAGTGCCCCGTGAATAGCTTTTATTAAGCAAGATTAAAATTGCTCATTATCCCAAAATAACTCTTGTGCATGTGATGTTATAAGAAAAAAAAAGCATACTCCATAATCAGTTTGACATTTTTGGAATTTCGAAAGGTAATTAGGCTCTCCTTGGGAAAAAAAAAATCACTATTGTGAACATCTCCAGTGGAGTGGAGCCCTTCTCCTCAGAGATCTTTCCCTTCTCCTGGTTCATCTCTGAAATGACTGGTGCTAGTGAATGATCACATATAGGGAGCCATGCCTTTAAAGGGCTGATTTATGATGCAAGAGGAAAGATTGAGGATGAGTGCTTAGTGGATTTCTGAAGAGGGTCCTTCACTGGCTTTGCTCAATCTGTCGCCGAGAGGAAGTTGGGGGATTTTTCACAGCACCTTTCTCAGCCTGATCTGATGTGCTGTGTATAAGTGCAAGTCTTTCCGGCCAGACACTGCTGAGATGGGATCTNATCCGTAACTACAATGTGTCCTCAGAAAAGCTGCTTTGATTCTTGAATTTCAGTTCTCTCTTCTGTCTAATAGGAGTGATAGCCGAGGAGACAATATGTTCTAGTATGCTCTTGAGGGTCTCTATAGATGCTCTCAGATACATTTCAACAGTAATACAAATCCTAATGTGGTCATTAGCAAGATTCCTGAAACACAATTGGTATCAAATATCTCAGAGAGATACTAAAATTACTTGTAGTGAGAAAGAACTAGCTACCTTATACCTAGTGTTTGCTGTGTGTCACATAGTAAATGGTCAACAAGCAGCCTGCATGATTCACTTTTACTCAGTATAGAAATCCTGTGAGTATGAGTGCACATCTGCCTAGAAAGTTGGAATTAGTCAAAAGGTCTTAAGGATGGAATTCTACATGGTTTTGCCAGTGAACAGTCCAAAAGTCCTTATGTCCTCCTAATGCACACCAAGTAAGAAGTCTTCAGCTGGAGAAAGACTGCTCACANCCTGAGTGAAATCTTCATAGGAACCTCAGTTTAGGAAACAAAACGCTTGGCTCTCCTCTGTGTCTACTGGAGATGAGCCATGCACTGCCTGGGCTTGCCTTGAAGAACCAGTCAGGGAAGTCAAAACGAAAATCCCAGCTCTTTGGATCTTAATCTATGTGTTTCTCTCACTGTACATCATCATAATATTGATTTTATTATCTTTCAATATTAAAAAAAATCACAGTTTAAAAATACTGTGTACAAACTTTCCACTTCCAGCCCAGAAGGTAGGGGGTCCCTAACTCTTCTGAGTTTGACAGGTGAGATCTGGCAAGGGGAAGAGGCAAGCACTATTAAATGTGCTAATGGAGCACATTCTTGATAAGACCTGCCTTCAGGGAAGCCATTGCTCAGATATGTAAATAATTAGAGCCTAACTGACCTGGGGAAAGAAAATTCTCAACCCTGTTCACTCTGGGCTTCTGGTCCCAACTAACTAAGGGGGAAGAAACACTTGCGAAGTTTGCAGTGAGGACTGTAGCATGATCAGAGCCCAAGGAACACTTACTCGCTGCCATGAATTACTGATTACTCAAGATGGATTGGCACAGTTCCTTTTGCCAGTATGTCATGTGTATGCTATATACTGAGAAAAGAAACAGAAGAAACGGGTTTTGAAACATAACAACAGTGATTCATATTTGAAGAGCCGGAACAAGTTTTAAAATCATGCTTAGATGATATCAATGACATAATAATGGTCCAATAAGGAATTTCAGAATTAACACTAATATGTTACAGTGTCTAATGAGGCAGACAGTATGTAAGAATTGAGGGATAATGTAAACAAAGAGATGGAAACTCTAAGACACAATTAAAAAAAACACTAGAGACCCATAAGAGTATAGCAGAAATGACTATTTTCACTGGGCTTATTATTAGACTGAGTATGGCAGAGAAAAGAATCTCTGAGATTAAAGATACGACAATAGAAACTTCTAAAATTGAATAGGAAAGAGAAAAATGNCTGACAAGATGAAAAATCATTCTGAAACAGAAATGAAGAATGCTTTGATGAGCTCATTAGGAAACTACACATGGCTGAATAAAAATTCCCTGAGACTAAAGATTTGTCAATAAAACAAAGATCCAAACAGAAAAGCAAAAGAAAGACTCAGGGAAATGGAATAGAATACTGGAGAACTGTGGGGTAGGCTGAGTATGACAAACATCTCTGTAATCCCAGCAGCTGGGATTTAGAAGCAGAAGGATACAGGGTCCAGGGCATGCCTTGGCTACAGAGGAAGTTCAAGCACAGCCTGAGCTACATGTGGCCCTGTCTCAAAACAAAATAAACAGCAGAGCTATGGGGCAACTACAAAAGTGTTCATTACATGAATGGACATGTCACAGGGAGAAAAGTAAGAGAAAGCAATAGTATTATAAAAGGTTTATTTGAAGAAGAATGAGGATTTTGCCAAGCTTTATGTCGACACCAAATCACAGATTCAAGAGGTTCAAAGATATGAAAAAACAAAACAAAACAAAAAAACAAAACAAAACAAACAAACAAAAAAAACTTGCACCTGGGCATATCTTTCTAAAACTAAACAAAATCAAAGAAAGTGTCTTTAAAATAAGCTCCATGGGGGTGGGAATGGGGGCCTCTTACCTATGGACAAAGGTAAAAATTGATCTTATTTTTCCTCAGAAACCATGCAAACAAGAAGAAAGTAACCAGAAGTACTTAGTGATTAGACACAAACAACAAAACCAGCCTGGGTTTATATGTCCTGTGAAATTGCCCTTCTAAAGAAAAGACAGGAGTTATCTCTACAAACTAAAAGGATGAAATGCTGCCACTAGGTCTGCCTTACAAAACAGTAGTAAAACAAATCAAAAAGAGAAAAAGTGCTACAGGTCTGAAAGTTTGATCTATATAAAGAAAAAAAAGGATATCTATGAATAAATAAGTAACAGTAAATTTAACATAAATATATATATTATAGAGATAGCATATATTAACATATATAGTCAATATGCATGTTAATATAGTTAATATTTATTATATTAACATATAGTAGATATTTAACATAGAGATAGTGGCAAGTTTTGTCTGGGAAGATTTCTCTCGCCCTCTCTCTCCCTCTCTCTCTCTCCCCCTTCTCTCTCCCTCTTTGTCTCTCTCTCTGTCTCTGTCTCTGTCTCTCTCTTCCTCTCTCTCTCTCTCCCTCTCTCTCTCCCTCTCTCCCCCCCTCTCACACACACACAGAGTCCACACATGTGTCATAAATAGATACTATATACATATAGATGCATGCAATATATACACTATATATATGGATATGTATATAAATATGTATACATATGTATACATGTATGAATGAATATCTACTTAGCAAATCTGCAAGAACCAGGGGAAAAAATGGAAGAAGTGGCCATAATGAGGCTATAATACATGAAGTTCCTATACAAAGTTAATTGGCTTCTGATATATTAGCAATTAACAAACTTAAAAGAACTATATCATTTTTATTACCACCCCAAAAGCAAATTCCTAGGTATAGAGATAATAAGAGAGGTACCAGATCTATATGAGAAAACTATACAACTCTGATGAAATTTCAAAGAAATAAATAATTGTTCAGTGTACATTGATAGGTAGAATCAATGTTGCCAAGATGAAAATTATTCTCAAGCTCAGCTTTAAATTTAGTACAGTTGTAATAAAAGCCTTTCGGTCTGCTTTGTGGACACAAGCAAACTCACTCTAAAGTGTATACGAAGAACTACAAGAGCTAGCCCTAAACTGGAGATGAGGTCAGAGGACTGATGGCCCTGTGCTGGTGGAAACTGTCAACTACACATAACCAAGAATCATCTGAAAAGAGAGTTTGAGTTGAGAAATGGCCTAATTCAAGTTGGCCTGTAGGCATGTCTGTGGGGAACTGATTTGATTACTAACTGACATAGAAGAGACAACCCATTGTGAGTGGCACCATTCCTGGTTTTGAGCCCACTTAGAGTACGAAGCTAGCAGGCAGTATGGATGCATTGATTTTTCTCTGCTCTTGACAATGGATGTGACTAGCTGGCTAAATTCTGCCTTGACTTCTCTAAAATTATGAGCTGTAATCTGCATTTTTAAGTCAAATAATCCTTTTTTTTTCTCCAGAGTTAGTTCAGGCCAGGGTATTTTATCACAGAAATAGAAATGAAACTTGAACACTGCCTGACTTCAAGACTCAGAGATACAGTAATGGATACAGTGTGTTTTGGGTGGAAGAGTACACAGATTAATATAACAGAATAAGAGTTCAGAAATATCTCCATATATGAATACATTCAACCAAATTTTGACTAAGGATTAATTGAACACAGCCCTCTTTTTATATAAGGTGTTAGAACAACTGGATATCCAGACATAAAAATTAATCTAGATGAAGGTCTATGCCAGTTACAGAAATTAGTTGGATCATAGACTTAAATATGAACTGTAAAACATAAATTTCTAGGTGATTAGATAGATAAAAAATCTAGAAGACCTTGCCTTACATTTGGCAATGACTTTATAGATTGTCCATAAAGGCACAGTTTACTAAAGAAACTATTTATAAGTTTGACATCATACAAATTACAACTTTCTATTCCACAAAATGTACTGTCAAGGAGCTGAAGAGCAGATTATGGTAGCCTATATCTGGGATGCCAGATCTGAGGAGGTTGAAGCATGAATATTGAGTATTTTAGGCCAGCTTGGGCTGTATAACAACTGTGTTCTTGTACAAGTGTGTGTGTATGTGTGTGTGTGTGTGTGTGTGTGTGTGTAGAGAGAGACAGAGAGAGAGAGAGATTGAGAGACAAACAAGAGACAGAGATGCAGAGAGAGAATGAAAAAGAGAAGTACAGGTTCAGAAAAATACCTGCAAAAAAAACCCCATATCAGATAAGGGACTGTTGTCTAAAATGTACACAGAAATCTCTAAATTAACAATAACAGAGAACAAAACCAATTAAAATAGGTAAAAGATGTGGACAGACATTTCCTCAAGGAAGATTACATATTGCAAATAAACGTATAAAATGATTCTCAGCATAGTATGTCATGAAAAAAATCTGTACTAAAACAATTTGATTGCCCCAAATATCTACTTGGTGACTAGTTTAAAACACCNAATCCAAATGCTGGCAAGGATATGGAGCCACAGAAATGCAGTCATCACTTGTGGGAACGTGAAATGGTACAGCAACTTTGGATACATTTTGGCAGTTTTTATAAAATGAAACTACTCTTACCATATGATCCAGCAGTCATACTCTGGTATCTATCCAAATGACTTGAAAACTTATGTTCACACAAAAACCTGCACAGAAATGTGTACAGCAGCTTTATCCGTGATTGCCAAAACTCAGAAGCAATCAGTTTGCCCCTCATCAGGTGAGCAGCTTTAAAAGAAAAAAAAAGAACTTGTGGTACATCCAGTTAAGATATTATTCAATACTAAAAGTAAATTAGATGTGGAGCCATAAAACGACATAGAAGAAACTTAAGTGCATACTGCTAAGTGAAAGAAGCCTCTCTGGAAATGTTACTCTGTGATTCCAGCTGTACGGCATACTGTGAAAAGCAACACTGCAGAAAGTACAAGGATCACTGTTATCCAGGGTTTAGTGGAGAGGGGCTTTAAAATTAGTTAGAAATGCCCATCTACCCTGGATAAGGGTTTTTCCTTCTCCATGTCCTCTCCAACTTGCATTTTTGGTTGGCTAAGAATAGTGTGTGTGTGTGTGTGTGTGTGTGTGTGTGTGTGTATGTGTGTCCATCCCCCGAGAAGTATGCTGGGTGCTCTCTGCTTTATTCCCTTGAGAGAGGGTGTCTCACATAACTTGTAGTTCATAGCTGGCTGGCCACTGAACTCCTGGGATCCATCTGTTCTTGCCCCCATGCTGCGGTTACAGCTGTGTCTGTGGCCATCTTGTATATGGATGCTAGGGATCCAAATTCTGGTTTTTGTGTTTGTGCAGCAAGTGCCATGCCTTAGTGTTTTCTATTGCTGTGATAAAACACCATGACCATAACCAAAAGAACCTGAGGAGTAAAGGTTTATTTCACCTTATAGCTCATAATCCATCACTGGGGAAAGCCAGGACAGGAACTTGGAGACAGGAACTGGAACAGAATCCATGGAAGACTGACNGGCTTTAAAATTAGTTAGAAATGCCCATCTACCCTGGATAAGGGTTTTTCCTTCTCCATGTCCTCTCCAACTTGCATTTTTGGTTGGCTAAGAATTGTGTGTGTGTGTGTGTGTGAATGTGTGTGTGTGTGTGTGTGTGTTTGCAATTTGTATTTTTTCTGTTGAAATTTGACATTTGCTTGTTAGGTTATCTATCATTGGCAGTTTCGTTTATTTCAGTTATATATATAGTGTAAGAAAGGTAATAATGTCAGGATAGCATAAATTTCTATTTTCTTTTTCTATTTTCTATTTCTATTTTCTGTTCCACTTTGTTGTAAACCTAAAATTGCTCTTTAAAAATAGAAATGTCTTTTAAAAAAATGAATTCCGTTTCCTTCAGAATTTCTGTCCTTCACCAAATTAAGTCAGCAGAATGGCTGAGATAGAAAGAATGCTTATCACTGGTTCTGAATCTCCACTGGTGTATAGATTTTTTGTCAAAACCTGTCCCAAATATGACAATAAGTGGAAATTTCCTCACGTTTCTCAAGTGCTATGCTAAAGGAAGAGAAAATGTTGTCCTCTATGTTTGAAGACATACTAACGCTGTCTATTTAAGTAGAAAATTTGTTTAATGATTTGGGATATTATGCCTTCAACTCTATGAAGATGAGATGATTTTCATGTTTAGAAGTACTTTTTCCTTTTAAAATTGCATTGTAAAATTCGCTTATTAAAGTAGTAGGTTTGTGTGGGTTTTTCCCTCATATGTCCTTTAGAAAATACGTTACCTCTATCAATCTGCCTTCTGTCAAGAAATAGAAATCTGATAGAGGTGTTGAAGAAGAATCCCCTCAGAAGGCTAACTATAGATATCTACAGAGATGGTGGCAACACCTTAGGGAAGATACTNGGATGGGAGAAATGCCTTGAGGGTGGCTACCAAGCTAGGAGTGGCTATAGGAACTNGCAGTGATGGACTCATTGCAGAAGGCTCCTGGAGTAGCTACAGTCTCCAGTAGGTGGACATGGCTCTCTTTCCAGCACCTGCAGAGTACACTCTGACAATCAATATGCTAACCTCCCGATCTCTCAATGACCTTCTATGGGCAAAGAGCAGCATTTGGATCTTCAGCAGAAGGAAGCAGTTTAAACCTCAGGAGAAAAGCACAGGACAATAAGAAATTCAATCCATTTGTTTAAACTTTTTGCCACCTACCTTTATGAAAACATTAGGGAAGGTGTGAGTCATTTGTTGCCTCACAGGGCATTGATAACACAACTCAGAAAACAAAATGTCAGAGTTATCTTTTGATTTTTTTCTTCATTAATAGCTACAGAGGAGAGGTGATAACCAGTGGTGGCCAAGTTTTCCTTTAGACTCCAAAGNAGATAAACATTTCTTGTTGAGGGATAAGGATATAGAATTCTTCATGTAAGTCTCAGCCTTCAATACCAGAAAAACTCTACTCTTATCTAAGTAAATAAAAAGCCTGGGTTTTCTGAACCACATACAGCAAGAACAATACTCCTGTGGATGTCAATGGGATCCAAAGTCTCCACTGGGCTCTAATTTTAATATAAAAGTCAACATTTCTTCCAAATGGAGAGACTTAGAGAGCTGAAACATACAGAGTGTCCTTGAATTGGAAAGATTTTGCAGCTACCTGAACAGAGCAGAATCCACAGTTAACAAAGGAAATGACTCCTACTGGATGTCACAATGGAAAGATAGCTATCCTACCTTCTGTACTCTTTATTAATTACCCTAATCCAGAGCTGTGCTTGGGCATACTTGAATTATATTACGGTCAGTTTCTGTCACTTGTGAAAGAGGGGCTTGAAATGCAAATAAAATTTAATTTCAGAAAAACACATTTTTGGAATAGCTCAGTTTGTGGTCCAAGATTCTTACCTGCTATATTCATTTAGATGGATCAAGAAACGGAGGAGTTAAGTAGTTTTCCCCTATTGGAAGAAACNAACTTTGCCATGTGTCTCCCATGAAAAGAATGCTGTCAGGTGATTTTTATGAGCTGAATTGTGAGATGGGAGGGGCCTGCACCCAAAATAGAGCTNCTTGGCGAGTGCCAGGTAGGAAATGGAAATCACAGCTTTTTGATAGAAGAAGTTGGTGCACTACAGTTGATTGTCTTCATTTCTCAAGGATGCTATCACAGATTACTACTAATTTCAGTGGCTTAAAACAACTCTGACTTACTGCCTCATAGTTCTGGAGGTCAGCTGTCCCAAACTGTCTTCAAATGATAGTCAAGATGGCTTCACTCCTTCCAGAAGCTCCAAGTCACAGTCTGCATCCTTGCTTCTTCAGAAGCTAGAGCTGTTTCACAGTACTTATCCTGTAGCTACTTCCAAGTCTGCAATACAGCATCTTCAGATTTGTCCCTATTGAGATCACCACACTGACTTCTTTTCCTTTGACACAGACCCTCATGATTACCATTTTGCCTACATAATCCCAGATGATTTTCCTATTTTAAAAACTTTAACTTGCTCACATGTGCCATATCCCATTTGCTATGCAAAGTCACAGTCTTAGGTTCTGCAGATTACAACAGGGATATCTCTTTGGAACCATTCATCAGCCTATTATATAGACCACTACAGTAGTGAGAGATGTATAGACCTAGATACATACCGGGATTAATTAATACATTCTGTAGGAACATTGTTTTTGCNCCTCATGGGATTTGTGGAATGGATTACAGAAATCCATGAAGTGATAGTCCTGTTTAACAGGGCAGTTTGCCAGGAGGCCCTAATTTAGAGTCCCTGGGGATCATGGCAAATCTATTATCAAAACATCAGTGAGGCTCAAAACAAAAGTGCGTCTAGTTTCTGAAATATAGAAATTCCACTGGGCCTAAAACACAGAAGGGACTCTCTTTTCTCTGATCTACAGAGACTCAGGGTTTGTGTCTTCCAGGTACAAAACTGGGACTGAGTAGTAAAGTGCTTACCTTGCTGTGCAAATCCCTGGCTTTGAGCCTCAGAATGCAAAAGGTAGCGAGCAAGCGAGCGAATGAGAGAGAGAGAGAGAGAGAGAGAGAGAGAGAGAGAGAGAGAGAGAGAGAG
>LZPO01055693.1:0-14091 GCA_001675575.1 Neotoma lepida | reverse complement strand
CTGAAGTATTGCAAGTGGCCAAGTTGTGTTTTTAAAGGCTTATTTTTATCAAAATTGATAAAAGTTAAAGCACATATGTGTTCATTTAAGCTTTCTTGTATCTTTGAGTAAATAAGTGTTAAGATAAGCCCATAAGCAGAATATGGGGTCAGGTTTCAAAAGAATAGGAGCAAGAAGGGCGATATTGCCAGCTTTCACAAAAATTTCCCCAAATTTGTGGATAGAAAGCATATGAAAAGTTGTTTTGTTGTGAAATATACAAGCACAAATACATTTGATCCCACTGGGGAGCTCTCTGTGTTCCCAGCTGCCCTGGAATGCTTCCCTACAGCGTTTAGGTTGTGCTGTTTCTTTCCTTGATCACCTTAGTCCTTCCTTGCTCATAATACTTCCCTGATGAATCTCACCCTGTCTCTTGACTCTATTATTTCTGACATGCACACATCTCATAGATGCCTCCTCCCAACTCTGCTGATTTCCTGACAAGATGCGAAGTAAGTCTTTGGCCTCTGTTTTTGGATACAAGTTCAAGTTCCTCCTGATGCAGTCTGAGTCCCTTTCCTTGCCCCTCACCTCTTATCCAGAGATGTACCCCACCTCCGTGGTACTATTTCTATGAGTGGCCACACATGTAGGCAAATTACAACAGCAAAGCAAAAACTGCATCTTCACTTCAGTTCACAAATCAAGAAGCAATGTCGACTCTGTCCTTGATGGGTCTTCCACCTACTGTTTTTACAATGGGCAGCCTCCATTCTAATGGCATATTTTTTCTACTCCAANCAACTTGAAAATACAAATCCAACNCTTTGTTTCCCCACCAACTCTAAAACAACCCAAACCTTTCTGTGTATGGTTATCTCATATGTTGTTAGGTTTTATTTTATTTTAGTATTGGGGATTAAATAAAGGTCCTCAAAGGTACCCAGAGATACATTCCCAGCCTGTGGCTTTTTGAGAGAAGTTCTCAGATATTTTTTCTCAGTCATCTATTAAAGGAAAATAACTGTCTNATTCACATTGCAAGATTATATCTTTGATGATTTAAAGGTCACACCTTTCAAAGTTAATCATCATATGTTTTGGATAAATATCAATTTAGAAATTTATTATTAAATAATTCTGTAGCCTAATTTTACAATTGATTTATTTATTTTTCTCACAAATATTCTATTTCATATCTGATACATTTTTTCTTTTTTAAAATTTTTTGCAAATTCCCCTCTCCTCCCTCCTCCCACACCCCAGCCTTCTCCCCAACTCACCCCTCACTCCCCCCTCCTCCAAGGCAAGGTCTCCCATGGGGAGTCAGCAGAGCCTGGCACATTCAGTTGAGACAGGTCCAAGCACCTCCTCCCTGCACCAAGGCTGCTCAAAGTGTCTCACCATGGGCACTGGGCTCCAAAAAGCTGGTTCAGCACCAGGGATGGGTCCCAATCCCACTGTCCCCCAAACAGTCCAAGCTAGACATCTGTCTCACCTATCCAGAGGGTCCAGTCCAATTTATTTCTACTTGTCATCCAAATTGAGAACTTGAAACATGATACTATAAAACTTGATGTTGTAAGGAAAAACATTCTTAATTCTTATCTTCTGCAAAGGCAAACATATCAGCATCATATTTAATCACACACACACACACACACACACACACATATGTCTATCAACTATACTACTAACAAAATATTTTACCATGATTTAACTAATGTAATTATCACAATAAGCTTTTCAGAACAGAAATAAAAATGCCATTCTTCCGTTTTTAAATGTACACACACACACAGGCAGTGGGATTGGGATCCGTCCCTGGTGTAAGGGCTGGCTTTTTGGAGCCCAGTGCCTGTGGTGGGACACTCGGCTCAGTCTTGGCACAGGGAGGAGGGTCTAGTCCTGCCTCGGTATACACATCTAGATGTGTATAAGAGACAGTAGATACTCTTGAAGACAACATTGTTATCACTTCTGAGCATATTACAGGTCTAGAGAGCTCCATGTCTGCTGCAGAGTCCAGAGCATGAGGAAGTGTATCATTTTTAATAAGCTAATAGAAGAGGCATGCAAGTCAGATATATACAACTGAAGAAAGGCTTTCAGTGGTAGCACCTTGAAAAGTACCACACAAGGTAGATCCTGGAGTTGATGGCTTTCTGCAGGACATTCAATNAAGGAATTGTTATTGTCGTGTGTACAGATCAGAGACTTGGGTGACCCAAAGAAACAAGGANGGAAATGGGGAGAGAAGAGTGATAATGTATTAACCAACACAAAGAATTACTTAGGGACAAGATCACCTACAGAAAGCAAGGACTTAACTGTGGGAAAGGGTAGAAATCGACACTGTGCAAAAGGCAGTGTGAACTCATTGCTTCAAGCATGGGGAAAGGCAGTGTGTGCTGACTGCTGCAGATGAGAAGGACAGTGTGAGCTAGCTGCTCTCACTGTAGGAAAGTGCTGCTTGTGCTTGTGTGGAGACAGCACTGAACATATTAATCTAGGTGGATATCTTGATTTTTCAGGGAATTTATTGTCTGCACCTATGTAATAGAAAGGAGAAGAGATGGAACTAGATTGTAGCCAGGACTAGCTGAGCTCATGGTCATGCCCATGGCACACATTTTAGGGAGGCTCTCCCNCTCAGGATCCCATGGATGACTGGAATAAATGAATATAGCTATACAAACAATCACAGCCAGAGAAAGAGGTTTAGGTAATGGCCTTCCCCTGATCCTACTATTAGGCTGGTGTTGATTAATGGGAAATATGTTTGAGGTACAAGAACTGTGTTAATCTGTAAATTCTAAACCACTTGGCANGAATGCACTTACCTTGAGGTCTACAGTAGCTGAGGACAAGCTCTAGGAAGTCCATTAGAAGAAAAGTAACAAGTGAAGAGGGAATAGGTGTAACTGGGGAAGGGACAGCAGAGAGAAGCCTAGTCAATGCTATCTCCAAATCCAGAAATGCTTATCTGCTGGCGTGCTGAAGTCAAAGCAGGGATGGAGAATGGATGTACACTGTAGATGATGGTTCTAAAGGCAATGGGAAGATGGNGTAAGGAAGGGAGGCAGGACTAAGTGGAAAAGTGACATTACTTGTGGAAAAGTTAACCATCAGATATTTACTTGAAAATGTCATTTAACACCCATTCTTTGGAAAATTTTCCCTTTGGAAACACAATCCTAAGCTGACATGTATTTCCCCTTCCATGTACTGCATGGTGGATGTGGTTGTGTACTGTCTCTGGAGCATTTTTTTAACCAAATGACAATTTTCATTGATTTATTTTTCTCTCACAGGTTGTTATTAAAATATTCTCTGGGTATTGACAATAATGTATACAGCTATGGATGGATTCCCTTATANTTTCATCTTGAGTTTTCTGTAGATTTTATCTTTTGTTACCCTGGAAAACAAATTTTAGACAATTTTTCATTTATGTATCAATTCTTCATTTCATATGTTTAGAAGAATGATCAAAAATACTGTGAAATCTTATCNTTCTCTCCTTAATGGCAAT
The DNA here is from genome assembly GCA_001675575.1 of Neotoma lepida. Taxonomy (NCBI): domain Eukaryota; kingdom Metazoa; phylum Chordata; class Mammalia; order Rodentia; family Cricetidae; genus Neotoma; species Neotoma lepida. The sequence continues at coordinate 10,574 of LZPO01055693.1, read as the reverse complement.
TAATGTCCTCCATGTGGCTTACAGTCTTACTTCTTACTTCATTCATAGTAATCTGTGAAGTTTTGCTATATAGTTCTCTAGTTCTCTCTTAAACTGTATGTAATCTGGTTAATTTATAGTTGCAATGTTTCATCTAATGACGATTTAATTTAAAATATCATTCCTTTTTTTCAATTCCTAGAATCTGCCTGTTCCTTTCTTGCTCAGTTTTAAATGCAAAGTTTCAATTAATTAAATTTGTTATAATAAGTTTGAACATTTATTTCACAATGTACTTTATTGTGTAATTTTAATTGATATGTAGCCAGTATTTTATATTTTTCATGTGACAATTCAAAAGATTTGATGAAGTCTAGACTCATGCTTTGCTGTTTCTGCTGATATTAGTCAGTGTTTTGTGTCACCGTTTGCTCCTGAAGTCTAAATTATAGATGCCTCCCAAGATAGGATTTATGTTTGTTTCTTAAGGAAGTAGACAAAGCTATCATCATGGAACAGTTTCATCTCCCTTGAAAGGATTCTTGTCCATGGAGAATATTCTGTCTTCTTTCCTACCATGAGGCCAACAGAAGACTTTGGCTTAGAGTAACATCTTAGATAAAGGAATGGACCTTAAGCAAGCAAAATTCTGCCCTTCCTTGTTTCCTGGTGGCTTGTGCTCAATGCTCTCTACTCACAGTGTTCCCTCTGGTTTTAGCCTTTTTTTTTGGTCTATTTTTGTCTTATTATCTACTGAATCTAAATTGCCTTTCAAAGGTTAAATACAGGGCATTACACAGAATACTCAGATGTATAGGTCAGACTTTCCTGAGTATGCATCACCTTTGCAAACTAGACTCCTTGATGCTTAGTCCTCNAAGAATCATCATACCTAAANGACCACTATCCCATCTTGAAGTATGCTTGGAAAGAAGATGAAGAAAGCAAGAGAATTCTTTATTTATATATCATAATACCAAAAAAAGTTTAACATTTATGGTATTTTTCACTTACATATACCTTGACAGTTTGTGTGTGTGTGTGTGTGTGTGTGTGTGTGTGTGTGTGTATGTATGTGTTGTGGGGGTAAGGATAGGGGATCAGGATGAAGAATCATTCTTTAAAAATATTTATTTACATAATTTTCTTAATATATGTTAACCTAGATATGATGTAACACGTGTGTATAACCCAGATTAAACCATGCGATCCTTTCCCATGTATTCAGGATCTATATTTACAGAACCTACCAATCTTAGATCAAAATTCTTGGAAAAATAAAATGCCACCTTTATTCAATCATNAATCCCTTAACAATATTTCTCCATAAGCNTTTAAAATTGTGATGTTTTTGAATGTGTGTGTGTGTAAGCGTGTGTGCGTTTGCATGTAGAGGTCAGAGGACAACTTGGGAAAATTNATTCTTTTGAACATATCTCANCAGTTCTTGGCATCAAGAGCCTTTACCTCTTGAGCTATCTTGCTGCACACAGCAAGCATTTATATCACANTCACATTGTATGAATCCTTGTAAGTAACCTAGAGATAAGCAAAATATACAGGAAGATGTGTATAGGATATAGCAAGTACTATACCGTTTTACAAACAAAATTTGAGAGTGGATTTTGGTATACGTGGTAGAACCAATCCCTTCCAAATATACTCCATGACAATTTAGTGGAGTTTATAATCCTCTAAAATGTCACAAATTGAAGTTTTTAATGGATGAGTATTTGGTATTGACATATGTACTATAAATCGCTTTGTTAGTTTAACTCTGACACTTCCATACATTGTGAGTCATAATACTATTATATTACAGTCTCATTATTACAAACTTTATATGATAATATTTAAATGCTATTTACGCAAACTATATCTATTGATAGATTTGGACTAGCATCAAGGAGGACATTAAGCTCACTATTCAGTGATAACTCAAGGCTCTCACTATATTGTTTACAGCTCCAGCTAACTGTCAAGTCTATTCGTAAGATAGCAGCTTATTGACAAGTAGAGTATGTTTGACTAAAAATTAATGTAGATGGTTCTGAACTAATTTTTCTTCATTAAATTGGTAATCATATAGAAAATTAAATGAGATTAGCTTTTCTGAGAGTTTTTTATTTCTACTGCTCATTCTCTCTTCTTGTTGTGCACAAACCTTCATGTGTGAAGGTAAACATAGTTCATTATTTTTATACTCTAACATGCTTTTTTCCCACTCTGAGATTTCATGGAAAATTGTATTTTACACCTGTAAAATTTCTAGAGTAGTACAAAACATAGTAATGACTTTATATTATATTTTTGTCTTAATATCTTTTTTATTAATTAACCAAACATCACTGGGATTTCTTAAATAAGAACTAACATAAAAGTGACATTTGACTTTAGGCTATTTTTAACTAATGTTAAAATATTCAATTAAAATACTAATAATTAAGCTAATAAGATGTCAGAAGCTCTTTAAATTCTACAAGTCATTAAAAATGTCTATATCCGCTAGATTTAAGCTTAAAAGATACACATTGATTTTCAGAATTTGACATCTTTCTGATTATTTAGATTGCTGAAGAAGACAAAAATAATCTAGAAGTTGACTTATTTTTTTAAAATTTGTTTATTATTTTATGAACTAATTAGTAAATGTTAGATTCAATATATTNTTTATTTATTCTNAGCCACCTATCTGCTTCTCATGTCAGACAGAGTTCATACTCCCCTCCAAAAATCAACCCCAGCTTTAATGATGAGAACAAGATAGAAGTTTCCCTATTTAGTCCTGGTAATTGTAGTAAGGTTCTGTTTGGTTGTCTTACAGCCTGTAAAGTTAGTTGTACATTAAGTATCTTCACTAGATTCAGCTATTGCTATAAACATTATTACTTAAGGAACATGGCTAAAGAAAATCTCTAGACAACTAAAAGTGTAACTGAACTCCTGGAGGGTACTAAGATACTGAGGCCTTTGACAAAATTCAGTATCCATTCATCATAAAAGTCCTGGAGAGAGTAGGGATACAGGGCTATATCTCAATATAATGAAGACAATATACAAGAAACACATAGCCAACATCATCCTAAGTGGAGAAAATAGGAAACCATTTCCCACTAAAATTAGGAACAAAACAAGGATGTCCAGTCTTGCAACTGCTGTTCAACACAATACTTAAAATCTTAGCTAAAGTAATAAAACAAATGAAGGAAGTAAATTGGATACAAATGGGGAAGAAGTTAAAGTATCTTTATTTGTAGATATAATTATATTCATTAAAGACCCTAACACCTCCACCAGAAAACTACATTTGATCAGTTCATTCACCAAAGTAGTAGAATACAAAAATTAACACACATGACAAGTAACTTTCCTATATACAAATGACAAACATACTGGAAAAGAAATCAGGGAAACAATAGTTACAATAGTTTAGAAATGTAGCAATGAAGGAAGGAATGAATAAAGGAAAGAAGGAAGGAAGACTTTGAAATAAACCTAACAAAAGAAGTAAAGGCTTGTAAAATAAAGACTTTAAGGTAATGTAAAAGAAATAGAAAACTGTATCAAAAGATGAAAAAACCTCCCATGACCATAAATTGGCAGAATAAATAGTATGAAAATGCCCATTCTACCAAAAACAATCTACAGATTCAATGCAATATCAATTAAAATTCCAATGCAATTATACAAAAAGGCTGCTTTCAATCGTAAATTTTATATGAAAATGCAAAAGACACGGGATAGCTCAAAAAATCCCGAGAAACTGCAAAACTTCAGGAAGTATTACCATCCCAGATTTCAATTTAACAGAACTATAGTAATAAAAACATCATGGTGCTATTGTAAAAACAGATTCATTAATCAATGAGATAAAGCTGAGGACCCACATATAAACCTACACTTCTATAGCCACCTTATTTTGGGCAAGGAAATCAATAATAAACATTGGAGAAAAGACGACATTTTCAACAAATGGTGCTGGTCCAACTGAATAGCTACACATATGAAACTAGGTCCATCCTAATTTCTCTTGCTGGACAAAATTCAATCTAAATCGATCAAGGACCTCAACATAAGACTTAGTTTCTTGAATCTGGTAGAGGAGAAAGTAGAAAATAGACTTGAACTCATTGGTGGAAAAGGGGGACTTTCTGAACATGACGCTGATAGCACAGTAATTAATAGCAACAATTAGTAAATAGAGTATCATGAAACTAAAATGTTTCTAGACAGAAAAGAATATCATCATTTGAGTGAAGAGGCAATATATCCAACAGAAGTTTAGTATATATTATATAAAAAGAATTCAAAACTTAAAGAAGAAAACACTTACCTTACTTAAAAATGAGGTATAGAAGTATACAGAGAGTTCTCAAAAGATGAAATATAAATGGCTGAGAAACACTTACTTCAACATACTTAGGTATGTGGGAAATACAAATTCAATCTTCTTTGAGATTTCTCACTCTAGTCAGAATGGCTAAGCTAAAAACAAAGTGATGATAAGTGTTGGTATGGATGTGGGGAAAGGGAACATTTATTTACTGCTAGTAGAAATGAAAATCATTGCAACAAATATAAAATCAGTGTGACAATTCCTCATAAAGCTGAAAGTAGTTCTCCCATATGAAATACCACCCTTGGGTATCTTCACAAAGTACTCCATACCCTCTCAAGATTTTGGCTCATCCATGATCATCACTGCTTTACTCATAATATCCAGGAAATGGAAACAAGACTTGATGTTCACCCACTGTTGAAGAGATATTAAAAATGTGGTGTATTTATACAATGAAATTTTATTAGCTGTTAAGAATGATAGGATTATAAAAGTTGCATGTAAATGGATGGAGCTGGAAACAATAACCTTAAAGGAAGTAACTTAAAACCAGAAAGACAAATATTATATGTTTTTTCTTACCTGTGAATGCTATCTTTGAATTTTCAGATATGTGTTTCATTTGGAATTCCTGTAGAGGTCAGGAAATTACTAAGGGAAGGGACTCTGGAGGGAGGGGAGATAGAATGAATTTGCATAAAGGGTTAAAATGTTATAATGCACTGGAAGGGATAATCTGGGAGTGGAGGGTCTGGGAGAGCAGTGAGTAAAGGAAGGGATAACTAACACTAAGGAACTTTTCAAAAATATACTCTCTGTCTCTGTCTCTCTGTCTCTCTGTCTCTCTGTCTCTGTCTCTCTGTCTCTCTCTGTCTCTGTCTTTCTCTATATGAGCTGTCTCTTATACACATCTAGATGTGTATAAGAGACAGATATGGGACATTGTAGCCATCTCCACTGTCCATGCTTGGATTTGGTCCGTCTTGGCCTTATATAGGTTTTATGTGTGATATCACAACCATTGTGAGTTCACATGTGCAGCTACTTTGCTATTTCCTGAGGGCAATCATTTCCTTGCAGACTCACCTCTGGTGCTTGCACTCTCTCTACCTCATCTTCTCTAATGATCCCTGAGTTTTGGGAGGGTGTGTGTGTGTGTGTGTGTGTGTGTGTGTGTGTGTGTGTGTGTGTGCGTGCGTGTGTGTGTGTGATATAGATGTACCATCTCAGGCTGGGAATTCAACAGACTTTTATTCTCAGCACCCTATCCATTTTAAGGTCTCTCTGTTGATCACTAACTACAAATCGATGCCTCTCTGATGAGGATTGAGAAAAGTGCTGATCTATGGGCATAGGAATAAGTCATTGTAAGTCAGTTTAATACTACGTATTTAGTAGCATATAAATAGCAGGTTTTCCCCTAGAGACTATCTGTCCATATGCAGGTTCTGGTCCCCAGTAATGGTATCAGGTATGGGTTTCACCTTGTAGAAAGAAACGAATCCAGTTTTTGCTACTATTGTAGCAGTGGGCATGTTCTGCCAGATCAGTCATTATTTTAGCTCACACGTTTCACAGGCTGGTCAGACTGATGATTACTTCTCTCCCCTTGTAGCATGCTTAACATCTCCTAGCACTATGGAATCTATTCACTAGGGATGAAGCTTTTAGGTACTGAGTAGTGTCTTCAACAATGGAGGCTTTTTTTTCTTTATTAAGAAATTTTTATTCATCTTACATACCAACCATAGACCCCCTTCCTTACCTCCTCCTGTTCCTCCCCAGCCTTACCCCCACCCCTCAATCCCTCTTCCAAAANGGTAAGGCCTCCCAAGGGGAGTCAGCAAAGCCTGGTACATTCAGTTGAGGCAGGTCCAATCCCCCCCTCTCCGCATCAAGGCTATGCAAGGTGTCCCACCATAGGTAATGGGCTCCAAAAAGCCAGCTCATGGACCAGAGATAGATCCTGATCCTACTGCCAGGGGGCCCCTTAAGCAGATCAAGCTACATGATTGTCTTACTTATGCAGAATATGTGGTACATATATACAACAGAGTACTACTCAGCAGTAAAAAACANTGACATCATGAAATTTGCAGGCAAATGGATGGAACTAGAAAACAATGGAATCTTATCANCTGTGGTGTAATAGGCCCCCATAAGCTTGTAGGGAGTGTNTTATTAGGAAGTGTGTCCTTGTTGGAGTAGATATGGCCCTGTTGGAGGAAGTGTGTCACTGTGGGGATGGGCTTTGAGGTCTCCTATGCTTAAGCTATGCTCAGTGTGGACACAGACTCCTTCTGCTGTCTGTGGATCAAAATGTAGAACTCTCAGCTCCTTCTCTAGCACCATGTCTGCCTGTACTCNACCATGTCCCACCATGATGATGAATAAACTAAACCTCTGAAACTGTAAGTCTCCTCAGTTAAATATTTTCCTCTTATAAGACTTGTTGTTGTCATACTGTGCCCTCACAGCAATAGAAACTCTAACTAAGATACCATCAAATTCTGGAGGAAAACCACTGGAATTGATAATAGCCTGAAATGTGTGCAGGTCCATGAACCTTACTGGCCAGCAACTCTAAAGATGTAACCCAATGCTGGCTCTGTTTTATTGTTTATTGTTGGCTTTTATTTGTGTTTTTGTTTTTGTTGTTGTTGTTGTTTGTTTTGGCCTGTGATATCTGGTAGGAGCATTGTTTCCCCATTATAAGTTAATTCATTTTTACTATTGTTTTACANGTGTATGTTTGTGTGTGTGTGTGTGGGGGGGTGTGATATTCTATAGTAATAGGATTCATCTGGCTTTTTGAAAAGGTTGTTAGCATTATGTATCCCTTCCCACATTTCCTCCTTTACCCTGAACTTCCATCCCTTGCCCCAAATTAACCTATTTTTTACCATTATTCCCCTTTAACCTTTCATACCACTGCTTTTTATCCCTCCTCCTGTGGAAGAAGCCCTCATTGGCCCCTTACTAATTTTCTGATCTTTATGAGTATTCCAGATGAAACACACATATCTGAAGATTCAAAGCTAATACCAACAAATGAGAAAACACATGTGATGTTTGTCNTTCCAGGTCTGGGTTACCTCATACAGGGTGATTGTTTCCAGCTCAATCCATGCGCCTGGGAATTTCATTATTTCATTTCCTTTAACAGCTTAATAATATTCCATTGTAATAATGTACCACATTTTCATTATTCATTCGTCAGTTGATAGGCATGTATGCTATTTCAATTTCTTGATTATTGTGAATAGAGCTACAATGAACATTGATGAGGAGGTGACTAGGATGTAGAGTCCTTTCAGTATATGCCCGGTAGTATATGTCACAGCTTTTTTGGAAAGTTTGTGTATATAGAAAACTCATAAAAGTCCNTACCAATAAAACAAACCATCGTTAAAAAATGGGGCATGGAACTAAAGAGAGATTTCTCAAAAGACAAAGTTCAGAAGGCTGAGAAACAAAAAATGGTTCAAGATCCTTAACCATCAGGGAAATTCAAATTAAAACTACTTTGTGATTTCATCTTACCCCAGTTAGAATGGCTAAGATCAAAAAAACAAATGATGACAAATGCCAGCGTGGATGTGGAGAAGGGGAACACTTATTCACTGCTGGTGGGAGTACACACTGTGTATAGCCACTATGGAAATCAGTGTGGAGGTTCCTCAAAAATCTGGAAATAAATCTACCACATGAAAAATCATGTTTTCTAAAACAAACGTGAGATAGAAAAAGTATCACNTTTTCTGTTTTGTGGTTCCCCTGACTCTGGAGAACAGTGGGTTTCTAGGTCTGATTCTGATTAAGATGACAAATTAGCTTACCATAAAGAAGACTCTGTCATATCCACAAGATAGACAACAGTATAGTCAAGGGACATAATTATTGAAATGAAAATGAATTTGGCTTTTGCCTGTGCCTGGGAGGGACATTGGAGGCCCAGGGAATATTGAGACCACATTTGAGCACTGTTGATCTATGGAACATTGAGATTTTCTTATGATTACACTTTTTAGTCAAATTTACAACTGTTTCATGTGCTCTTGAAGAAAATCTTGTTTTTAAGAAATTATGCCGATAATAAAGTTAATAAAATAGAGCATGTACTTTCCAAATAGATGTATAACATGNAAATACTTTCACTTATTATAAGCATAAATCAAGAATAGAAAGTTTTAGACTGTTGATACACAGCCTGTTTTCATATGACCCTTGGAATTATGACCCTTGGAATAATTATGCTTTTTTTCAATTGATTGTTTAAAAACCACTCTTTCACATACATACATATATACAAATATATACCCAGAGCTCAAAGAACAAATTACTAATTAAGTCAACCATGTTTGGTATAGCCAAAAAATTTTTCCTCCTAGCTAGTTTGTTGAAATATTTCCTAGTATAAATGAATTTTATAACCCTGTAAAAAATCTCTGAATTTCACAGTTTGAAAAGTAGTGTTTTTGTTTATAATTTATTATTTGAAACACTTGATTTTAATACTTNCATTTAGTGCTACTAATTGCTTTTAATATCATAAAATATACATTATTAGATTATATGCTTCAATATAATCTGAAGCTATCATTTCAACTTGCTTTCTAAAGTTGACTGTCTGTAATGTAGTCATTAGTTTTCTTAATCTTCTACTCTGTCTTTCTCGTGTGCGTGTGTGTGTGTGTGTGTGTGTGTGTGTGTGTGTATCCACGCCAGTATACAGGGACATATGTGCATATACATGCTAACAGAGACTGATGACAGGTATCTTCCTCAGTCACTTTCCACCTTATGTTTTGGAGATAGAGTCTATCACTAAACTTAGAGCTCACTATTCATTCACCGAGGTTGGTTTCCCAAGAAAGTCCAGAAAGTCATCTGTCTCTACCTTCTCAGTGCTGGAATTACAGGCTCATATAATACTGAACTTCTAGATTTTCACTGAGATCCTCAAACTTCAGCTCAAAGTACTTTACCAAGGGACCTATCTCTCCAGTCATTAATATTTTAATTTATAAAGCACATTGCCCAATGCAGTACAATTAAGGTTTACTTACCATGCAACTATCTAAAGTAACCATGAGTAAATCTACTTCCTCAAGTTTCCTACACAAATGAAAAATAGAAATGAAACAGTAGCTATGTCTGTGCAAAACATTTATTAAAAAAAGTTCATTTGCTCTTCACAATGGTTATAAAAGTAAGTTACTCTTATGGATGAGAGTTCTCTTCCTGTAAGAGCAAGAGGTGGAAGTAAGACCTCCTTCAGGTTAACAAGAAGATCCCTGTTATCATCTTCACTATACCTCAGGCTCTCACTTAGCTGGAGAGTCTGTTCAAGAGAGCCTATGGCCACAAGTTCTTTGCTTGTGCCCATATTTTCTTAAAATACTCAATGCAAGAAAAGCCATAGTTCAGTGTGATTACAAGATACAGCACTCCAAGAGAGCCCTGGAGGTTCCTTAATGGTCTTGAACAAATTCACAAAAATTCTAAGAAAAGTTAATGAAATCCAGAAATAAATTAGAANGGACTTTATTCTATGATTTCCACTCACATTTCTTTCAAACTCAAGCTATTCATCTGTGTGACTCAACTACCATATTAGCCCATTTCCCTTCTTGGGCATTAAAATTTCTATCAACCTATGTCCAAGACCTCTATTTCTTTCTTTTGTTTTATAAATTAGGACCTTCCTGTTTTCCTTTTAGAGTATAACTTTCTTAGTGCTTATATTAGCATTAAGAAGGAAGACTACGTCTCTGCTTGCTGGTTTTCACCATGTTGGAAGGTGCTATGAAAAACGCCAGGGGAGAAAAGGCATTGATAATCATTGCTGAACTCTTTTTCCATAGTACCAACTTTCCAAGAAAAATGTGCCTGCTGGTGCAATAGTGGCAGTATTGGATGTAATCAATTGTTCTTTTGATTGAATTTGAGGCCTCCCTCCACAGGAAGAATTCCTGACTGATACTGTAAATATGATCAAACATCACACTAAGGAAGTCATAGACACCCAAAGAGAACTAATTGCTAGTGTTTTGCTAAACGGTCAGGTTCTCAAACTGCTCTCTAAGGTATTTACGTTTATATTTATAGATNTTTGTTGTCCCAACTTTAGTCAGAGAAGCTTCTTATTGCTATTGGTAGTGGTTAATACAGAGACTCACAACTGTTCAAAGTCCTGAGACTATGTGACAATGAGTGCTCAGCCATAGAAGGGACATCTATATTAACATCCCCC
>LZPO01055692.1:33587-57580 GCA_001675575.1 Neotoma lepida | reverse complement strand
GAGCCTGGCCACGATCCTCCTCCTGGTGAGTCTGGCTTAAGATCAGCTGTTCCACATTAGGGATAAAGGGCTCCTCAACGTAAGGCAGGTGAAACAGAGGTGGTTGTGCATAGGACAAGGATGCAAACAGCAGCACTATATCTCGCTTATCTTGGGAACTGGAACATTTCCACAGGAGGGCTTCGGGGACAACAGTGGACACAGACTTCTCTACCAGGAGGATAGGTACCACCTCCATCCAATACAGCAGTAAACAGTAGATCTCCAATAACGGTCCTCCCTCTGACTGATGAGATGAGAAGATAATGGGGAAAGCATCCAGAAGGATTCTTTGTGAGTCCTTTTGATGGTTCTTGAACTCTAGAATAAGCTCGGAGGCATGAGGTGCAATTGGTACCCAGGCCCAGAGCTGTATTAGGGAAGTACCCACGAAGGGAGCCGCTTCAAAGTGCAGAAGCCAGTAACTATGTAGGAACTGGGTGCCTGTGGGAACAGAGGGAAGCTTCTGGAGGTTGCTGTCACAGTCCCACAGAGAAAGCTCACCAGACATGATTCCCTTATTACTCCCTACCACCCCAGACCTGCAGGTCAACCAGTCACTTAGCAGATCCAGCTGTGTACACCCACCCAGGAAGCCAGCTCTTGATTCCATGGCAACTAGAAATGGATTTCTCAGCCTCTCAGCTTACGAGCCCACAACTGGAATTAAGTCAGAGAATGACAGCCTCAGGGCTGATGACCATACAGGCACTATATAATCCAGGACAAGCCATTTGCCCTGTCACATTTCATAACACACTAGAATTGCTGGCAGGACACCTGTGTTGTGTCCTCCATACTTTAGAGCATCTTTGCATACAGANCACCAGGACATCTGCCATTATGTCTAAAGCCATCCTACCTCTGAGATCCATAGAGCTGAAACCAGGANACAGACCTGAGGAGAGCTGAGTATTCCTGCCCAGTAACTCCTTGTTCTACTCCCAAGAAATCCAGATGTCTGTGCCTCCCTACTAGCCCCACAAAATGCTACCAGATGGCTCCCGGATTATTGCCTCCCCAGCAGAGAACAAAACTGTAGTCACTTACTTTTAGATGTGAGGGTAAAGCCATGTTGTCTGGAAGAAAAGATCTTACTTACACGAGAAGGCAGAATATGAGTGGGACATTGCAAGGGCTGCACCCAGCTAAAATTCATGCACCAAAGACCCAGCACAAAAAGACCACAGCTAAGCCGTGAGCTGCCACCCACACTGCAGCAAACCCCCATCATCCCTCTCTTCGAAGCTCGCTGCCCCATTTACTGCTTTTAAATACCCACCTACCCAGGTGTGGGCCTTAGGTTCACCGGTACAGCTTGGGCCTTCTTGGGAATCCAAGGTAAAGTGGATTCAGGTGGNAGAATCTGCCATTCTCAGGACAGCTTCAGAACCTGCTTATGCAGTAGAGGTGTGAAAGTGATCATACAGAGTATTTCTCAAACTAAACTCAGAATGCACAATGATATAATTAGCAGTCAGATGCATTTATAGGGAATATGTGCATTGCCAGAACCCAAAGGCTACAAGGAGGACAGGTATGGAGACTGACCCAGCTGCGCTCTATCTCAACCCTGAGTCCTCCAGAGCATGGCTCTCAAACTTTAGACAACAGAATGGCCTCAGTGATTGTTTAAACAGAGATTGCCGGGCCCCTTGCCANAGTTTTCCATCAGTTAATGGAGTCTGAATAGTTACCTTTCTAGAAAGTTACCAGATGATGCTGTGGCTGCTGGTCCTGAGACCAACCTTTTAAGAACCCTGATGTATGTCGTCTGTGCCACAGCCAGTACATAGAAAATGCCCAGTGAGTATGCTCACTCACTAGAAACAAGTCAGTGGTGCCTGGGTGTTGCAAAACTCTGGAATGCTTTAAATAAATTCCTTCACATCAAAAGGGTAAAATTCACTAGGTCGGGAAGTATCAAATTAAGGGCCCACATTGGCTTAATTGTGTTCAGGGAGAGGAAAAATGCACATCATCAAAACAATACAACAATGACAAAAACAGGAGATTGTGACACGATCGTCTTCACGGTGATTGTTATGAGCACATTACACACGTATGTAAGCAGAATGACAGAATTGATAGAATGACCCTGTCAATTAAGCACACAAGGTAAGACATGCTTCTTCACTCACGAGTTAACCTGCCGGTCATAATACCTGCTCTCATTAAAAGAACAAATGATTGGGCATACACACAATCGTAAAGAAGAAACTTGAGGGAGATGTATCCTCATAAAAAAAAAACTATCTCAAATTATGTAAATAAGCATATCAAAATTAATAGTCAGTGCATTCCATCTTTAAAAAGGTTTCCCCAGCATCAGCTCGTGGACTCACACAGCAACACGGAAGCTCGTGAGCTCAGCATGCAGATATTTGTTTTGTAGCTGGAAAATAAAAAAAGAAAGGTAAAGACTAAGCCAAGGCAGGGCTCCATTGGTTCCTAAGGCAGAGCAGGCTGTGTGTTAGGACAGTTCTTCTGGATTTTTGCCCTTTAAAAATCATGAGATATTGCCAGATGTGGTGATCCATGTCTTTAAGCCCAGCATTCAGAAGGCAGAGCCAAGTGGAACTCTATGAGTTCAAGGTTAGCAAGGTCTATGCAACTAGTTGCAGGACAGCCACAGCTACATAGTAAGGCCCTGTCTCTAAAATAAAATACAATAAATCATGAGCTACAGGGCTAGGGATGTGGCTCAATCGGTGTGGTGTTTGCCTAGCGTANGGAAAGTTCTAGTGCCAGTTTCTAGTGCCACAAAAGCCAGGCATAGAACACATCTAGAATCTCAACAATATGGGGTGGAGGCAGAAATTCAAGGTCATCTTCTGCTATATAGAAAATGTGTGGCCTGCCTGGGTTTCATGAGACCTTATTTAAAATAATAATAATACTATCATAAAACTAGCTCAATTTGGGAAAAAANTAGCTTTGGTGAAGGAATAGGTACTTTTAAAAGCTAAGGACAGAAAACTAATTTTGAAAGCAAATAATTTGTGTGCCCCCCAGCAGCCCACTAATTGCCACCAGCCCCTCTGTTACTCTTCTATCTAGTGAGAAAGTGATGGTAACTTCTCCTTGGAGTTANGCCTCTGCTTTTTAATGAGCAGATTTTATGGAATTCCAATTAAATATATAGTGAGCTTATGGAATCTCAAGCAAACCCGGGTCTCCTTTTTGTTTACATAAATTAATCTTCAAATTCTCAGCAAGGCTTCAAAAGCTGCACCAAGTGTGAATGTGTGAAGGGAAATCCTTGCTGAATTTGTAAATTGCCTTCAGTAAGAGCCGTCAATAGCTATCTGGTATGAGAGCTTGTTTTGCTAATTTGTGGCTAAGCAGCTGTCGTTTTTGTTAGCTTCTTTTACACGATAAAATTTGAAAATGAATCAGGCAGAGAGGCCAGATTGCTTTCTCTGGTAAATATTTTCATATGCTTCTCAGAGGGCATTCTTGTTTGCAAAGAAAGTCAGCAACAAAAAAAATCACTCATTAGCTATCACTCTGGAGAAGGTGTTGGCCAATGAATGACACAGACACCTCAAATTGCAATGGCTTATATCTCATGCGTCACACCATGCCACAACTGAGAGTGAGGGTGAAAACATAAACTAAGAAAATGGGAGCCCACTCCCCTGGGAAGCTGCAAAACCTAGGGGACGCCTGGAGGGGATAGCAAGTGCCGATGCTGTAGGCATAGGCCCTCGCCAATGCCCTTCTGTCCATGTGGATGTCGTGAGGACCAGAAGCAGTTACCAACACTTAGTAACTAATATGTACCATCGATCAGGGTGCTTTGTAAATTGTAACCCACATGTCCCTTCTGTGGACAAGGTGTCATGTGTGCCCGTAACACAATCATCTTTAAGTTTCCTTGAGTACTTTGCCAATAAAAAGTAACTATATGTGTTCAACCGTTAAGAAACCTAGGGCTGGCAAGATGGCTCAGCTGGTTAAGATGCTTGCTAAGAGAGCCTAATGGTCTGAGTTCAATCCCCAGAACCCATGTAAAGGTAGAAGGAGAGAACCAAATCCACAAAATTGTCTTCTGCCCCTCACATGCATACCTGAACACACACACACACACACACACACAATAATAATAAATAAAATTTAAGAAACGTTTTATAAATAAGAAACCACAAGCATCGTATAGATACACCCTGAAACACAAAAACATAGAAATAGAATAAGAAAAATACATAGGAATTCTATTTTTTTAGTGTATTCTTCCTGCCCCCAATGAGTTATCTGTGGAGATCTTACTCTATATCCATACTGAACTTATTTGAAAATAAGGAGTGATAATCATAATTATTAACATTCATGTAGGACATGCAAATACTGCTAAATATTACTAGTTCTGGTGCTCCCACTATATTAACTTGTTTGATCTTGGTAATGGACTTATACAGAAGGTATGGTTATTGTGTTCCTTCCTCAGGTGATGAAACTGAAGGCCAGATGGTCTCTTAATCTCTCCACAGCTACACAATTACAAAGGAGTAAGGAAAGGCTTCCTAAAGCCAGAATCCAGCTAATCTGAACCTGGAAAGCCTGGTAAATTATCCTATACTAACCAGTAAGTGAAAGGGTTCGTGTGCGTTGGCTCCATAGTGTCTGAGTGATGGCAAGTGACTTTCCATGTTACAATTGTTGCTTCAAATGTGTGTCTCCACTGCTAGTCTGAAAAGGCCTTTGGAGCAGAGACTGGGTGTATGTTTATACGGCAGCATTGGACACCTATACCTGTATACACATGCTCTTGGTAGGTATTGTTAAAAGGCTGTTGGGTGAAAGAAAAAAATATCTTTTAATTGTGTGTTAATTGTGTGTGTGTGAGAGAGACAAAGAGAGAGAGAGGAGGAAGAGGAAGAGGAAGAAAAAGGAGGAGGAGGAGTCAGATCCCCTAGGGCTAGAGTTACAGGCAATTGTGAGCTGCCTCATTGATGCTGGGAACTGAACTCTGGTCTTCTACAAGAGCAGCAAGCATTTTTAACCACCAAGTCTGCTCTCTAAACCCCTCAGGAGGGGACATTTCAAAAACTGGGTACATGGAAGGACTTACCCAAATCACTAAATATGCATTGAAATTTTAATATGCTTGAATTAGAACTGGAACTCTCTCCTATTAACAAAAATACTCACATTGGTTTTTTTTTTTGTTTTTTTTGTTTTTTTGTTTTTTTAAGAAATCAGTCTGTTGTTAAACCTGGGGGAAATGGTCATGGATTTCATCAAGCTCCAAGTGTGGATTCTGTCCATTCAAGATCTCCAGACCCTTGAGCTTAGAGAACAAAGGAAAAAGATGAAAGGAGAGAGATAAGATAGGGCGTGTGGGGGCCCTATTCATGTCTCCCATGACGGGAGAACACACGTGAGTGAACCACGAAGAGGATCTGTGCCCAAGCTCTGGAGACAACAGGAACTATATCTCATTGCAACAGTAGCCTGTGTATCTAGTTAGAAAAAAAAATAATAATTGAAAATTNAAAAAGAAGTATGAGTGACTAGACAAGAGGTGGCCTTCCTTTGCATAAACCTGGGCTAATATGGCTTGAACACAGGATGTACGCTTTCACTTCCTTGACAGTTGTTCTGTCGAGCTACCCAGGCTGCAAGATCATGTGACAATTTACCCCAAACCAAGAGAGGCAGGGTGTTTCCATCCTTTTGATTAGCACGATTTGGTACTGAGATAATGAGGCCCAAACCTCAAAAAGTCTCTTCCAATATTTGCAGCTAGACAAACTCCAGGTTGCATTGATTTAAACATGAAGCCTGATAAAATGTGTGTATCTTTTTACACTAATCGTTTGCACCTATAGCTTAAGATCCAAAGCCTCCCAATGAACATAGTGACTGTGCAACTGTTTTAATAAAGTACTACCTAATGTAACAGAATGAGTTCCATTATAAATAATTTTATTGGTTTCCCATTGCTTTATATTTTTTCAGATGAAAGACAGTTTTATAAAAGTTGAATGCTGACCTCTGTTTTGTAATTTATTTGACCATTGACTGGTGACTGTCACTCTTCGGGGCTTCCTTTTAGCAATTGTTCTATGACAATGTCTATCTAATTATGTCACTGTGAGAGCTGTGACTGTGTTGTCTTTATTGTCTGTTCTCCATAGTGACTCCATACAGTTCACCATAGTGACTGTAAGGTGTTACCTAAATGTATCACCATTGAACTATTTAGCAAAGCTAGGCTGCTTCAAAGATATTCATCTCCCTCTTTTTCACCTTTATTTTTATTTTATGTATACCAGTGTTTTGTCTGCATGTATGTCTGTACGCCATATCCATGCAGTGTCCAAGAAGACTAGAAGAGGGCATTGGGTCCCCTATGACTGGACTTACAGACAGTTGTAAGCTGCCATATGGGTGCTGGGAATCAAACCAAGGTCCTCTGGAAGAGCATTCCGTGCTCTTAACCTTCAGTGGTTCTCAACCTGTGGGTATGACGCCTTTAGGTCACTTAAGACCATTGGAAATATCAGATATTATTTTACAATTCATAACAGTAACAAAACCACAGTTATGAAATAGCAACAAAATAATTTTATGGCTTTGCAGGGGCGGGGAGTCAGCACAACATGAGGAACTGTATTAAAGGGTCGAAGTATTAGGAAGGTTAAGAACCACTGCTCTAAACCATCTCTCCAGCCCTGAAGACATTCATCTTAAGGAGCAGAGAAGTCCGAGGATCTCTGTTACTTAGGGAGTGGCTAAATGACCCCTCAAAAGACCACCAGCTTCCCCAACCCAGCATCTTCAAATACAGTATCCTGCAATTCTTGGGCCTTAACATGCCTGAACCAGGTAGATTAAAAAGCAAGTTCTGATTCAGTGGGGCTGGGAAGGGTTCAAGATTCTGCAGTTCCTAACACTCTCATAAGAGCTTATTCAGTGCTTCAGGACAGTCTGAAGCAAGGAAGCAGCTGGTGAGGAATCCACACCTTCAAGGTCTTCTGCCTTCAGCAAAGGAGTTTACTGGGAAAAGTCAGCTGTGGGTGCACAAGGTTTTGCTCAGCCTATCACTTGTGATAGTCCCTTTACAGTTGAGGGGTGGGACTTAAATAGACCATGCTATTTCTCTGTTGGTTATCACCCTGGATTAAACGCAGGTAGTGCCTCAACTAGTTTTCTGATAGTGCTGACATTTGGCCCTTCTATCCAGCTTTCACATCCTCTTAGTTGATACCACTAAGACCGGCCAACTATCATCTGCAATGGTTATTTTTAGGAGGGACAGAATCAAAGATGTAATTCTCAAGTAGAAAAAGAGGGCTTGCCTGTGTGAAGGTGTTTTAAGGCTTTTATGATCTAGTATGTTCAATGCTACTGAAACCAAATAAAGAGATTCGAGAACTCTCCATCAGCCTTATCAATGACCAAACTGATTCCTTCACCAGCTTCCTCATCGACAAGTTAAGCACAGAATCAATTTCCTGAAAGGAAAGGTTACAAAAGGTGCTAACAAATTAGATTGGCCCATGAGTGACGTGAAGGCAGAAAGAAAGCCCGGAAGGAGACAAGCAGGGTACAAGCAGGGAAGGAAGACCAACATATTTTATATTAAAGGCCAAAATGAAACCTACTACTTGGTATGCTAGTTAAAAGGTAAAAAGCAAACAAAAACTTGTTAAATAAATGGGGAGACCTAACACCACAAACCAAAATTCTTCTGGTTTCTCTATATCGGTTGTTCTCAACCTTCCTAATGCTGCGACCCTTTAATACCGTTCCTCATGTTGTGGTGACCCCCAAACCATAAAATTATTTTTGNTGCTACTTCATAACTATCATTTTGCTACTGTTATGAATTGTAGTATAAATATTTTTGTAGATAGAGGTTTGTTAAAGGGGTCATGACCCACAGGTTGAGAACCACTGCTCTACATCCATGTCCTCCAAGTGTGGTCCAAGATAAACAGTACCACCCCTGGAATGTCTCAAAGAAACAAATTCTCAGATCCTACCCTGTCTCTATAGATCAAAAGCTTCAAGTAGGGCCAACAAATCTGCTTTTCAAGGAGTCCTCATGCTAAAGTGTGAAAACTACTGTTTTCTCTATAATTCTCTGGAATTACCACATCATTTTCCCTCAAAATCTAAGAGGCTTTCAGATGAAGGTATGCGGCTGCAAGAATTTGTATATACATGTGTGTATAGGTGTAGGAAAAAGTTTTGTCCAGGTCCCACCAGGCCCTACTATTATTGTAATTAACGAGGCAAATCCCACGTAGATTAGCTAGCAATCAAGATAGGTTTATTTTGGGGATAACTTACAGAGTGAGTGAGGAGTCAGATACAGGGAGAGAGAAGACGCAATTTAGGAGAGAATTCTGGCTTGGTCTCCAGTCCGGCATCCAAGACTGCAAGCAATCCAGAAGCAGAAGGAGAAGGAAGGGGCCAACACATAGGCACCTCAAGTCTTAAGGGGCTCCCCCTGAGCCACGCCCTAGGGGGAGGTCTTAGGGATGTGTAGCATTTACCTGTTNTCACCGTAGGGGCAGTGTCCCAAGGCCAAAGCCTAAACAGTGATCCACTATACTCTACGGTCCCACAGCCACTTATAAAATAATTACTCAGAGGCTTATATTAATTATAACTGCTTGGCCATTAGCTCAGGCTTATTACTGATTAGCTCTTACACTTAAACTCAGCCTATTTCTATTAATCTATATGTCACCACGTGTTCCGTGGCTTTACCTGCGTCCCATTACATGTTGCTCTTTGGGCAGCTGGCTGGCATCTCCTGACTCAGCCTTCCTCTTCCCAGAATTCTCCTTGTCTGCTTATCCCGTCTACACTTCCTGCCTGGCTACTGGCCAATCAACATTTTATTTATCAATCAATCAGAGCAACACATATTCATAGCATACAGAAAGACATCCCTATCATATAGGTGTTCATGGGAGGGGTAAGATGTATGTGGGTACACCTTGTGTGGAGACCAGAGTTGACATTTGGTGTTTCCCTCAACTGTGTCTTCACTTTATTTTCTGAGACAAATTCTCTCACTGAAGCTGGAGCCCATTGATTGGCTAGACTGGTTGACCAGCAAGTCCCAGGGCTCCTCTTGTCTTTGTCTTCAAAGTGCTGGGATTGCAGGGGTGTGCTGCCATGCCTGGGTTCCAGAAGCATGCGGGGATCCAAACTCAGGTCCTCATATGCATGTGGTAACTACTGACTGAGTCATCTCCTCACCCTAAGAATTTTGTTCATAGTATAAAAACAATGTAAGCCCAGCCATGATGATGCACACCTGTAGTTGGAAGGTTGAGGCAGGAGGATAACCCCAAGTTCTGAACCAGTCTGGGTTGCAGAGTGAGACTGTCTCAAAATGAAAAGAAAAGAAAGTAGGAAGGGAGGGGGGAAGAGAGGAAGAGAGCCAGGGAGGGAAACCTAGTTCCAAAAAATTAAGAAGAAATTTCAAGTACAGAAAGCCACTGGCAAAACAATTTCAGTGATCAGGGTGTCCCCAGGGGTGGAGCTTAATCCTCTTAGTGGGAAAGAGATGTGGCCTGGGCAAGTGAGGTGTGCACTCAAATTAGCCTTGTAAGTCAAGGGCCCCAAGGAGAGTTGGGGAGTCTCCCCCTCTCCAGAGAGCTGCTCTTCTCCTCTGACACAGAGCCAAAAGCAAAAGCCTGACCCCAGCCACCAGCTGAGCCACACAGGAATGTGCAGTCAGGCTCACCGCATTGCAGGGTGTGGAGAGCCCAAGAAATCCTGAAGCGCCCCCTCCCCCCTGCCCNGGGGCACAGCAGAGCCAGCAAGACATCACCCTGCAGGAGTGTCTGCACAACTCCGAGTGCAGTCCATTGTACTGGGGAGCTAGAAAGAAAGAAACCCCGAAAAGACATTTCAAGCAAAAGACTGAACAGCGATGGAAGTCGATGTTGTATCCAGGAAGAAAATTTTACAGCTTCGAAATTTTACAGTACAAATGTAAGAACCTAAAATGAGCAAAAGATAGCAATAGGTATTTCTCCGAAGAAGATAAGCGGATGGCAATGGGCATGCGGAAAATTACTCGGCCTCATACATGCTCAAGTCACACCCAGTGTCTCGGTTCACTTCCTGTTGCCTTTGGATCAAGATATAAGGACTCTCAGCTCCAGCACCATGTCTGTCTGCGTGCTGCCGTACCCCCAGCCACCATGCTCCCCACCATGATGGTAATGGACTAAACCTCTGAAACTGTAAGCCAGCCCCAATTAAATGTTTTCCTTTATAAGAGTTGCCACGGTCATGGTGTCTCTTCACGGCAACAGAAATCCTAACTAAGACATCTTTGGAGAAATGTCTATTTTAATCCTTTGCTCGTTTTTAAATTAAGCTTTTGTTATTAAACTATACAAATCCTTTATGTTATAGATAGAAGTCCTTTATCAGAGTTTATTTGTTTCCAGACGGCATCCTTTTAGACACTGGCTTTTAGATTTTAGTGTAGTCCAACTTACCAATTTTTCTTTTATTTCTGGCATTTTGGGTTTCATACCCAGGAAATCATTGTCACATCTAATATCAAGATGTTCCCCCATTTCTCACACTGTGTTTTCTCCTAAGGCTTTTTGTTGTTTTTTGTGTGTGTGTTGTTTTGTTTCCTGGTTTGTTTATTTGGTTTTGCTCTTAGGCTTTTGTCTTTGGTCCATTTGGAGTTCATTTTTGTAGCTGCGCCCAGGGATCTGGTTTCAGGCTTTATTGTTTTGCATGTTACTGTCTAGTTGTTCCAGAATCATTTGTGAAAAAAATAATGTCTTTTCCCCATTGAATTACTTCAGGATCCTTGTCAAAGTGAATTGGTTCTAATGTGGAGGCTGGTTGCTAGATTCTCTGTCCATTCCACGGATCTATTTCCTGTCTGTGTATCAGGACCACACTGTCTTGATTACTGTCGCTCTGTAGGAAGACTCGATACCAGGAGCTGTGAGTCTTCCAACTTTCTTTTCTCACAATTGTATGATGCATATATTATGCATATATATAACATATATATTACATATCACTTCTAACCCATTTCATTTTATGCACAGATCCTTTTTATAGTTGGCTCCACTACCAAAGTCCTTCATTTTGGTTCTTCATAAAAGCCGTCTTTTCCTCCTTGTGGAGATGTCCTGGCTGCTTTCTTTGGGACTGCCATAATCAGCAAAGTGGCCCTTTCTGTAACTGCCTCTGTCAACGCTGGTAACAAAAGGCTCTCTGTAACAGAGGTGGATCTTCCTTCTTCCTCAAATCTGTTCTTGGGCCAGGTCTCTCTTCACAGCGTTGTTGTTTTAAACTCTTGAGGCCTTTAAGATAATTATTCTGTGATTATTCCAGTTGAATTGTTCAAACTTGAACTGAGTGCATTCCTTAATAACAGATTCCTTGGAATAGTCTTCAATGTGTGTATATAAAGCATTCATACAAAGACAAGCATAATTCATGATAGTAAAGGTATATATATGTGTGTATATATATATTAGAAAATTATGTTATGAGAGCTGTAGAGACACATACATACATAGATACTTATTTTTACTTGTAAGCTTCTACATATAACTTATTTCCTAATTGACTAATTAGTCCCCCACAGAGTATACAAATGTCAGTTCAAACTAACAAAAGAAGCTGTCCCTCCTTGGGCATTAGGGTATCTATGTCAATTCTTTTTGTGTCATGAAGGACACCAATCCCTCAGTACTATCACGCTGGCCTTTAAGAAACTCTGAGACTAGAGACATTTAGTTAACACTCTAACAAGTCTTTTGCTGTGGTGAGGAAGACTCCCTGCCATAAGAGACAACTTTTAAGCGATCCAATATATATCTTAATAGACTAAAAAATATCAAGAAAGGCCTCCCATAAGTTAACAATAAGCAATAAAAAAATGACAAAAATAGGCAGCACGCTGTTTATGTGGGCAGCAAACCTGGTTTTAAATCACTTCTCAACAGTGTCTGGGGCTGTGAGAAGGCAGTCACCATGGCAAGTCTGAGGAGGAAGCTTCTTAGAGCCTGGATGTTAAATGTCCCCAGAAGGCCCACAGGCCAAAGGCCCCAGGTTGGTGCTATCAAGAGATGGTGCAGCATCNATAGATCACAGCAGGACCACCATGAAGGGGACTGTGAGAGCCTGGCCCCTTCCTCTTCTTTTGCTTCCAGGTCATGAGGTCAGCAGTTTCCTCTGCCTGCATCAGGCACACTTCCCCAAATGCAGAAGCAATGAGTACCCACATAAACCTTTTTTCTTTATAAGCTAATTGGGCCCGGTATTTTTAAAACAGTAACAGAAAGCTGGCTAAACCAACTTGTTGCTAGCAAGCAGAAATGGATTTACGGAGCGACGTGAGTGGGTTCTATGGGGTTCTTTATGGCTGGTCCATCATTAAGCCTGAGTTACAGAGCACTCATGGCCTTCAACTATGGACAAGGGAAGACAATTGAGACAGGGACCATCTAGAGATGCCAAGTGTGCACAGTTGAAGCTATTTGCTCACTTGACCCTTGAGGACAGTGCAAGGCCTCAGACACTAACACCTGACAGGCAATATTATAACACTCTGATGATACAGATACTAGGAGCATCGTGCTGGGTATGGGGGGCGGGTTAGGAATAACCCTGAACTTCCATGTAGTGAGTTCATCACCACCCTGAGGAGCAGAAACTAAAACATGGAAATAGTAGTTGACACTAACTACAGGGGAAATAATAATTATTTTTCATAGGTTAACTACGAACAGTAGCTGCCGTCATGAAAACACCCAGTTCCTACAAAACCCAAATTAAAGCTCAATTCTAGACATGGGTGTGGAGTGNGTGGTGAGAATAGTGGTGAGGGAGGGGACTGAACCCTCTTCTGCTCTCATGGTAAGGAGGCAGAGGACACCCAGGGCGAAATAACCAAGAAGGAGCGACATCACGTTTTCAAAGGACACATAAAGTTGAACCCAAAGCAGCAGCTGAGTGGTGGCCAAGGCTTCCTCAGAGAGGGGAATGTGAGAATGGGATCTGAGAACCAGTCTCTTTCACAACGAAACTCACAGAACTGATTGATTCCCTAAGCTGTTTTTATTGATAAAANGTAAGAAAAAGGAAGAGGAGGCGATGAGAGCACAGAGCTGGGNCATAAATTACNCAACCATCACAACAGTCCAAGAACAATGGAACTCGGCCAGAAATGATGGAAATGGGGAGACTGGAGCAGAGAAGTGAAGACCGTCTTAGAAAACATGGAAAAGCTCAGTGCCCGCTGCGTGAGGATAAGAGTTACTGAGACGCTCAAATCGCAAGCCAGTCCGCTGGGTAAATGGGATCTACTCAAGAAGACAAGTGAGCGTCCTATCACCCACCTCATACAATGAACATATGCCTCTAGACCAGAGGTTCTCAACCTGTGGGTCGCTACCTGTTTGGGCTTGAACAGACCTTTCACAGGGATCACCTAAGACCATCAGAAAACATAGATATTTACATTATGATTCATAACAGTAGCAAAATTACAGTTATGGAATAGCAATGAAAATAATTTATGATTGGGGGTCACTACAATATGAGGAAATGCTGGGCTTCCACTGAGGATGCAGTGGGTTATACTGCCNGGCCATTCTCTCACAAAGAATGGCCTTGACAGCATCCACATGACTGTTCACAGCTAACCACTTTTCCAGGATATCCAGCACCCTCTTCTGGCCTCCACAGGCTCCTACATACAGTGGTACACATAAACTCATGCAGGCACACACACACACAAAAATAATAAATAAATGAATGAATCTTTAAAAACTAGCTGAGAGTTGTTCTTATATTTCAGGAAGTTTTCATTTCTAGTGATATTTCTAAGCACTTTTTTAAACTTTCTTTTTATTTCTTCTTTGTGTCTTTCACATCATGCATCTTGATCCCATTCATTTCCCGTCCCTTCGTGTCCACTCTCTGCCCTTGCAACCTCCCCANTCAGTAAAATTTAAGAGAAAAAAGAAAAGAGAAAAAGGGAGGAGTGAAAATCTCATCACGGAAGCAGTAGTGTGACACAGTGAGTCATGCAGTTAAACCCTNTTATCCATACATCTTTTCTTGCAAGTGTTCATTGCAAAGAGTCATTGGTCTGGTTCGAGGCCTCTGGTTNCTGCTACACTATCGATGCTGGCCCTCACTAGAACTAATCTTGGTTATCCTGTTGTTGCCCTGTGTTTCAGAGATCCTGTAGGTTTGGGTCTGTAGGACAGGTCCGTTCACATGCTCCAGCAGATCACAGATGGGGTGGATATTGGGGTGGGCCAACCCATAACCCTGGTTCT
Organism: Neotoma lepida; assembly: GCA_001675575.1. NCBI lineage: Eukaryota > Metazoa > Chordata > Mammalia > Rodentia > Cricetidae > Neotoma > Neotoma lepida. The sequence goes on along the minus strand of LZPO01055692.1, from coordinate 43,238 downwards.
GGACCTGGGTAATTAGTTGCAGGGTTGGTCAGCCCATCAGCTCTTCCTTATCCTCACCACCAGGATGAGCTCTCCTGCATTGCCTTGGCGAGTTCACACTTTACAGCCATGAGCAAGATGAGGGGCCAGTTCTCCTGCTTTCATGACCTCAGGGTCGGATCTCTCACACCTACACCTTCAGGGTCAGCTCTACTGTGTTGCTTAGGTGTGGTATAGGGGCCACTTTCCTGAGTGCAAGCACCCAAATGAGGGGCAGGGGCAGCTCTCCCGCTCTTATGACCTCAGGGACAGCTCTCCCACCTGCTTCAGGCGTTGATGGGTTGGGAGGTGCACATCTCTTCCCCTCTCATACTGCCACATGACAGATGAGTAATGGAGACAGCTCTCTCATGCTCACAACTTCGGGGCTGGCTCACCCACACCTCCACGAACAGGATTGGCTCTCTTGTGCTGACCAGGAGAGGTGCAGGGCCTGCTCTCCCAAGTGTTGCAGCTAGTGGTGGGCGGGGCAGCTCCCCTGCCCTTCTGACCTCAGAGCCAGCTCTTCCACCTGTATCAGGTGTTTCTATGCACTTTTCACCCTTGAACATCAAAAATAAATAAATAAAACAAAACCTAAACTCTAGTTTAGGTGCAATTCATTTCNTCACTATTCTATTAAGCAATATCCTAGTGAAAGAAGCAAATATTTGAAATAAAATGTTCAGAACCTCTGAGATTTCAAAAGTGGTTTAGAGCAATCATAAAGTAAATTTCNAAGTCTCCTCTGCTTGGTTCAATGTTTAGGGTTATTTATTTGTCTGTATGTCATTTTTTATGTATCTCTCTGTGTATGCATATAGATGTTTCTGTGTGTGGGCACGTGTGCCAGGTGCATGTACACATGGGTACACATGCATGTGGAGGCCCAATGCATGCCTTTGGGTCCCTTCCTTGATCACTCTCCACTTTATTCACTGAGGCAAGTTCTCTCCATTGAACATGGAGCTCACCGATAAGACATCGTGCTGTGTTCTATTACACCATAGCCCAGTAGATCTTCTGCCCACTACATCACCTGATACAACAACTGTATTCCTCAATGCCAAGAAGTATGTGTGAAGGAGGGAGAGGGCTCTGCAGAGAGAACTTACACTTTAGAGTTGCTGTTTTGATGACTTGGTTTACTATCCATCTTGGAAATTATTTTCTTTTATTCAGGCATGGTGGTCTGCACCTGTGATTCCAGCACTCACTGACTGAGGTGGGGGGATGGCTATGAGTCCCCAGGCAGCCCACGAGGCTACTCTGGTAAGACCTTGTTTCTAAAAATGGCAGAGAAGGGGCTGGGGAGATGGCTCAGCAGGTAAGAACACTGGCTGTACATGCACAAGGACCCAAATTCAAGTCCCCAGAACCCACATAAAAATCTGGGTGTGGTCATCCAGGCAACTATAACCCCAGTGCTGAGGGAAGGGAGCTGAGACAGGAGGATTGCTAGGGCTTACTGGTCACCAGCTAACTCTAGGTTCAGCCAGAGACTCTGTCTCAAGAGAATAAATAGAGAGCAATGGCAGGACATGAGATACCCTCCTCTGGCCTCGTGTGCACATGGACTTGTGTACACACATCTAAGTCCCCCACACACAGACCACATACACTTAAATACACACAAACAAATAATTGCTTTTAAAAAGCTGGGTGTGGCACTAGCTATATGGCTCAGTGGGTAATGGAGCTTGCTGGCAAAGTCTGACTACTTCAGTTCAAACTTTGGTACACACTTGGTGGAAGGAGAGAACTGAGTCCTGCATGTTGTCCTCTCACCTCCACACAGGCACTGTCACATAGGCATGCAGACATACACACACACATACACACACATATACACACACATATATATACACACACATACACATACACACATATGCACACACACACACATACACACACATAAACACACATATATACACACATACACATACACACATATGCACACACACACATACACACACATAAACACACATATATACACACATACACATACACACATATGCACACACACACATACACACACATAAACACACACATACACACATATACACACACACATACATACACACACACATTAAATGTAATTTTAAAAAAAAAACTTAAAAGAAAAAAAATGAGTGTAATGACTCACTCCTGTTATCCCAGACAGATTAAGAATTCAAGGTCGGCTTTAGCTCATACCAAGTTTGAGACCAGTCTGGGTTGCATGAGACTATGTCTCAAAATCAAATCAAATTAGTAATTTCTCTTATAATGAAAGCTTTAGAACACTTTGTTGCTCCTTTTGGCTCCTGGATGAAAGCCCTCTTTTCTGATTTTCACTCGAGTAAAGATAGCAGGGAAATAGGGGGACCAGATGTCTTCTCCTCCTGCTTCCAGCCCCTAAAAGATTCAGACAGGATGAGCAAGTCGTGGCTTTGTAATTAAAACTTGGGCCGGTGTCCACGTTTGATAAGATTTCCCTAAAATGACAGCTGAAATGAATGTACGTCTCTAGCTCAGTACCACACTTTGGAAAGTGTGGCTAGAACAGAGGCCTGAATAATTCATCCAACACCACTCTGGTGGCCCCAACTGTTACATGCTGAGTCTTGCTGAGGGCTTTTCCTGCCCTTTCTTTCCAACTCGTTATCAGTTTTTCTACAACATCTTCACTGCTAAGATAAGACCTTGTACCAGCCACCTTTCCACTACTATGACAAAATACCTGAGATACTCAGGTTAATACCTGGAAAGGTTTGTTTTAGCTTGCATTTTCAGAGGTTTCTGTTAATGGTTACTACCCTGTCACTTTGGGCCTTTGGCAACTATGTGGTAAAGGAGGCCTGTTCACCTTATAGTGACAGGAAGCAAAGACAGAAAAGGAACAAGGACCTCAACATCCCCTACAAGGACAATATCCTCAATATCCCCTACAAAGACAATATCCCCAGCATCCCCTACAAGGACAATATCCCCTAAAAGACAATATCCCCTACAAGGACAATAAATATCCTCAATAACCCCTACAAGAACAATATCCCCTACAAGAGCAATATCTTCAATATCTCCCAATGACCTAACTTCCTTCTGGTGGAGCTACCTACCTCTCAAAGGGTCCGTGCTCTTCCAGGAGAAAGGCTGGGGACCATCCATGCCTTTAACATATAGCACTGTGAAGATCCAAATAACAGTGGATATCATTTGCCATTAAATACAACAAGGTCACCATAAAAGTATCATAAAGAACCATTTTTTTTATAGAAAACTATCCCACCATGCTCTATCTTCGTGAATATCTTTGCAATGGTGGGTTTGTGGCAGTGCTTCCTAAGGAATCTGTCGTTTGTTACTGTAACACCGGGATCCTGGCACCTGTCACTTTATAAACATGACAAATACGAGGTTAGCACAGTATCTAAAATAAATAACAAACCAAGAGTTGTTGACACAGACCAGGACCAAAGCACACCAGAGACCTTAAAGCTTTTGGAAGCCCCCATCCTCCAGCCAAATGTCACATGGAGATTGGCATCTTGCCAGAGTGCGTTCTGAAGTTAACATCATCTGCTTGGGTGGAGCAGAGACTTCTATTTTAATGATCACGAAACTATTCAAAATAATGAAAATTAAAAGCCATTGAAGGCAATTCACATATTTAGAACAACTGAGTTTTGAATGCACTATTTCGATGTCTGGTTAATTAGCTATCATAGTGTAGTGTCAATTGGTTATCTGTCTGGTCATCAGGAAAAGCTGGCATTTGTAAACGGCTTTGCTTATGCATTTTTTTTTAATAACTTTGACTTTTCTGACTGTTCTCTCCTCTCCTGCTTTGAGCTCCCCCAAATGTGGACTGTGGTACAGGATTCTTGTCGATTTGAAAAGTGACAGAAACTCTGACAGGGGCGTGGAGAACTGAAACAGAGAAGAGAGCCAAAGAAAGCTCCCTTTCAAAGCTGGCTACCTCTGTGGGTGACCGGAGCTTAGCCCTGCTTGGGCTTTTAAAAGTAAAAAGTAAAAAATAAATTATATATATATATGTGTGTATATATATATAGAGAGAGAGAGAGAAAGAGAGAGAGAGAGAGAGAGAGAGAGAGAGAGAGAGAGAGAGAGAGAGATCTGTGAAACACACCCCTGAATTATCTCATCCACAGGTGACAGAACTAGCACACACTGGTCAATATTTAACAGCCAGCTCTGAGGGATGGTGGGGGAGCTCTGACCTGCAGTGCCCGCCAGTTTCTGCTGTGTGTATATTCCGATGATAGCCAAGCTCAAGCTACCCGAGCAAGAGTTTTAGACTTGGAATTAAGAAGAAGTGTGCCCTCTAGGATCTCACTGATTGGTACCAGCCAATCCAAGGCACTATCACGGTTCCTATCCCTAGCTGAGGCCTGCCCAGGATAAGAGGCCACTTCTGGCTTGCCATACAGTCAGCAAAGCAAACCTCAGGGGCCAGAAAGATGCAGGCACTGCCATGGAACCAGCTTCATGTGCACCAGAGTGGTGGTATGGGTGAGAGAAAACAGGGAAGCCTCCCATGGTGACTGCTACCTCACCCTATTAGTGGTGGGTGAAGGGTATGTATCTCATTGATATGAAGGTCCACTGCTTGTCATGGGAGGGCTGATGTAGACACAGGCCTGTCAGGTACCACAACCCACTTGTCACTGTGTCATGCTCCTTCTGTTCATAACAGGTGAGTGGACAAAGAAAATTATATTGCATTACTTCAGGAAGATTACCATAGCAAGCAGATTCATATATTCAAGTAATGGCTCAAGACAGCAGCTTTATCCCTGGGAATAAATTAAAATTGTCTAGGGAACTGTCCTCCATCCATACATTCATTTTGTTCCGTGATTCTGCAACTGCTGAACCATGGTAGTCATCTGCATCCAGATGTGCCNTTTCTCTAAACCACAGCTCCCATGCTTAGCTGCAAGGCATTCTGGGATATACAGGCCCTGGCAAGGCAATTAGCTGCTTCCTCGTTGTGCCTGGTAGTGGATGGAGAGAGAATTTTATGAGCAACTGTCTCTACCATACTTTTTCATAGACCATTTATGCTAAGGTATTATTTTCTATTTCTTTTTATAATGAATTTTAAGATCCATAGGAATTTGGAAGTTTTATCTTTGAAGTTTACGCCTGGTCAGAATTTTGTTTTTCAAATAGGAGTTTTGATTCAACTTTGAATTTAGGTTAAAAAAACAAAAGATCATAAAGTGTAGTATCCTGTTGCCCATTCAAAGGTTTTTTGGGTAAAGAGCCTCTTGGTATAACTTTTACTTGAGAAGTTTAAGGGGCCACTAGGGAATTATATCTACACTGAGACTAGGCCTTTGAAAGGGCTTATGAATGTCCTTATGTCTATTAAGAAAACAATNGCAACTAACTTCAGAAAGACATCAAAGCAGCTTTGAAGTTAAAAGAATGTGTTGTGAAAGTTCAAATCTTACGTCTTCTAGTTGCTAGCTGAATATCCTTGGCTGAGTTACTTACCCTCTCTGTGTTTTATCTACGTCTGTAAAATGGAGGTGATTACAATACCTACGTCAGAGGGTTANTGTGTACACTAAATGTTAATGATATGATGCACTTACCACTGCTCTGGCATACAGTAAGTACTCAACAAACATTTATAATTATCTTTAATAATATTTAGCACATGCTCTCTAGAAACGTCTAGAATCTTCTTGCTCTATCCTTTGAAATTCGTTTGTGTTATAGAGATTTTTTTTTCTAGGTTTCTATTCTATAGGTCCCCTGACTTTCGTCTTTATGAACCACAGTACCACCTGAACCCCAAGCCATTTTTCAAAGTTCTGCTTCCTGTGGTGACTCTCATTGTCCTCACTGAGGGTCGGGGGCCACCAGCTCCCGGCCCCAGAGGCCTCTCTGCCATTTTTGTGCAGANTGAATTTCACACACATAGGTGGCATTCTCCTCCTGCCTCCCTCCACCAACAGTCCCACAGGCACCAGAAGTGCAGCTTTAAGTCCTGCGTTCGCCACCCTCTATCTTCCTTAAGCTTTCCCAGGGATCACTGCAAAACTTTCTGCCCGTCATCTCTCCTCACCACCGATTATCCTCAAAAGAGACCTTTAGAAGGGCTGTGGAGATTGCTCAGGACAAGTTGGAGGACCTGAGTTTGATCCTGGGCCCTCAAGAACAAGCCAGGCATGACTNTAACTCCAGTGCTGGGAGGGCAGGGCAGGGTTGGAGGCCAGGAATCCCTGGAGCTCACCGGCCAGCCAGCCTGGCCAGATCAATAACCTTCAGGTTCAGTGACCCTGTCTCAATAAATAAGATGGATGCAATAAAGGAAGACATTTAATATCTACTTCTGGCCTCCACACACGCTTGCACATGTGCCCACATATACACGCCCACGTGTCCACATGTGTGTCCTACACACAGAAAAGATGATTATATTATGTATAAACAAATCCTGAGTTTTTTCTAAACTGTATTCACAAATTGGCAAATGAAGCAATATTACAAGGAAATTTCACNTTTGTCCTGGGTGGGGGACGGCGCAGGAGAGGAGTTGAAGGGCATTATCCTAGGAACTTTCAGCCAGTGTTTTGTAACCACCTAAATCAACTCCTCTTTATTGAGTACCTGCTAGTAGAAATCCCAGGGAGGTGAGTGAGGATGGTGAAGAGGACATGCCTCCCAGTTATGGCTAGTAGCAGTTGGAAATGTGGACCTGTACAAAAGTGGTCCTAACACAAGAATATTTTGTTAAGTTGCCCCAGACAACAAGCAGTATCTCATCTTCTCTACCCCAAGAACCTAGAAGAATGTCTGGCCCTTAGCAGGTGCCCAGCAGTGCCTTCCTCAGACCTGGGCAGGAGCAAACTCTGCACTTGGCCTACTGCTTTAGAGTGTGGCATGTGTCGCAAATTTGGAAAAGCAAACTTATTAAAGGACCCCTAGACCCTTGGTGCTGTCACACAGTGGTGGCTCAGCATAACCCATCATGCTAANCATACNCCCCACAAAACCCCAGGGAAATGTTACTTCACATGCTTGCCTATAACCTGAGAGGACCAAGGTTCACAGATGTGCTGCCGACGCTGGAAAACNTCAGCTTGTAATCATGTGGGGTGTCACTGGTTGAAGTGTTTAGTAAGAAAATAAACNAATAATGTATTAACTTGCCAAATTAATCTCTTAAAATAGCAGAAAGCTGGCATATTCTGGAATAACAGCACAGGGCACTCTAGTCACCTGAGGGTCTGAACTCTTGCTTCTCTCTGTGGCACATTTTGTGAGTTCCCAAAACTATTCATACATCAGCAATATTTACATCTGTACACAAATGCTAAAGAACGGNGTTGGAGAGATGGCTCAGGGGTTAAGAGCACTTGCTGCCCTTGCAGAAGACTTGGGTTCAATTCCGTCCATGTACCTACCACAAGGCAGCTTACAACCATCTATAACTCCAGTTCTAGGAAATCTACCACACTCTTCTGGCTTCCACAAGCAGTGCATACGTGCACACACACACACATAGGCAAAACACCCATACACATAAAATACAAATAAATCCTTTTAAAAGATGCTACTGATAATTTTATAATATTGAGAGCTATGTATACTTAAATGTATATTTGTGTGATTAAAACAAAACATATGAAGTGTGTTGCTATTCTATACATTGTTAACTATGTGGCTATGAATTGGTGGAATTACAGTTGTATTCTAATAAAATATTTAATAGCATTCAATTTTCAAGAAGTTTTAGTACCAGCTCATTTAAATAATTATTCAATATTTTACTAGCCATGAACTTTATTAAGCTTATTTTTGCCTTTTAAAAATAATATAGCAAAGTTAATTTAAATTAAATTAAAAATAAAACTAATACTTTATTGAATTGTTTTAATGAATTTAACATAAATTATGTGAAATTTTTAAAAATAAAAGCTTCAACGTCATTTCATAAAACTGGTCAGGGTGGCATACACATGTAATGCCCCTAAGCACTAGGGAAGCAGAAAGAAGATTGCCACAAGTTTAAGAATATCCTGGCCTACATAGTAGTGAGATAGAGACTAGCCAAGGCTATATAGCAAAACTACACAATTTTCATTTTCAAAGTTTTAAAATTATGTATGACTTATTCCTCATTCCAACACTATCAGCCCATCAGTGGAAAACCCAGATGTATGTAGCTANATACATCCATCTCTGGTACTTTGTCACACCAGTTGTGGTAGTTTGAATGTAATTGGCCCCCATAATCTCACAGGGAGTACCACTATTAGGAGGTGTGGACTTGTTGGAGTAGCTGTGGCCTTCTTGGANGAAGTGTGTCACTTTGAGGCCTTGATGGAGGAAGTGTGTCACTTTGAGGTCTATATATGCTCAAGATTCCGCCCAGTGTCCCAGACTACTTCCTGTTGCCTGCAAGATGTAGGACTCTCAGCTACTTCTCCAGCACCATGTCTGCCTACACACCACCATGCTCCCTGCCATGATGATAATGGACTGAACCTCTGAAACTGTAAGCTACCAACTACCTCAATTAAATGTTTTCCTTTATAATAGCTGCTGTGGTCATGGTGTCTCTTCACAGCAATAGAAACCCTAACGAAGATACCAGTCATATCTAAACCTAAAGATGCACACACAGTTGAATTTTTATATTTATAAAATATATTTATAAAATATTTATAAAAANTATTGTCCATGTAGGAGCCTCAGGAATGTATTTACTGTTGACTCANATATTACCTCTGAAGTAATTAAAGGTGTTGTGTGGGGTGAAGGGAATTTGTTTTCAGGTCTTTTCAGGAGAAGAGGGTCCCGTGGGAAAAGGCATGGAAGAACAGGAACCTGATGTGCAGTGGACTCGAGGTGAGAACTGAAGAGTTGATGGTAGTGGGTATGGGATGTGGAGACTCGGCATTGCCATATGGGTAGAAGCCATGACCTTTGATCTCTGGGCTTCCTGTGTCAGGTCAAAAGAATAGGTTCTATACTCTACTGAGTGGAACCATGAAAGAGTTGGAGAAAAGGAAACAGAATCAGAACAATAGCCAAGAAAGATGCTCTGACCACAGTCATCAAAATTTATTTGAAAGGGTAGACTTCTAGACGTAGAGAAGATTAGTTAATAAACTATGTTACTAAAGTATCTGCATTTCCTTTTTTTTTAAACATATACAGGTGGATATTTTTTGNCATACACCGATATGCCCTAATCAGCCATTCCACAACCCATAAAACTCACAAGTCTTAGACACGACAGTCACAGAACTTGCTGTGTGTTACAGTAGCCGTGAGCAACATATGCATTTACAGTGGTTCTCAGCCTCCCTGAAACTGCGACCCTTTAATACAGTTCCTCAGGTTGTGCTGACCCCCAACCATAAAATTATTTTCGCTGCTACTTCATAGTTGTAATTTTGCTACTGTTAGGAATCGTAATGTAAATATGTGATATGCAGGATATCTGATATGCCATCCCGAATGGGGTCACAACCCACAGGTTGAGAACCAGTCATCTAGAGGGCTGAAAGCCTGGAGTCCAAGTTAAGATGTTTGAGATGTTCTATAAATATAAAACACACCAGTTTCCATTAAGGAGATAACACATATCATTAGCAATATTTTGTG